>JASAND010020052.1:0-25334 GCA_030248195.1 Trissonchulus latispiculum | reverse complement strand
ATATTGATACGCACGCATTATTGAAAAAATTTTTGACTTTGCTTTGGGGGGAGTACCCCCCACCCCCCTCCCTATAAAATTTGTTTTTAAATCACCGCAGGGTCTTCCCCCTCCCCACTTCATTAAAAAATTGTTGACTTTTTTTGGGGGGAGTCCCCCCCCCACCCCACCCCCCCCTATGAATTTTGCTTTTAAAATTACCGCAGTTACTTCTCCCCCCCCCGAAGCACATCTCTACATCAATGCAAAAAGTCCTCTTCCCCTTTTTGCGCGCAAGCACATCTCTACATCAATCCAAAATCCCCTTCCCCATTTTGCGCGCACATTCATAAGCCTGTTGCACTAGCTATGTTTTCGCTTCTGCTGGCCTGTCAACATCAAAGGATACCGCCCAGCGTACAAATGTCAGCATGCATAACAGAGCCAGTGTAGAACGTTTTGTGTGTTGACTGGCTAGTGCGATACGCATTAAAAGGTGAGCCAAATTGGTAGAAATAAAAAATGTACATTAGAAGCCAAAACACATGTCTAAATTTACATGTATTTAAAATATATTGTTTAGAATTTAAAAATATAATGGTTAATGATTGCTCTAAGAAACGCTGGTATTGGCAACGCTGAGTCGAAATCAAACAGAAGTAAATAGCACATGGATGAAATCATTGCGCCTAAGGCGCTAAAATTTTTTCGAAATAACTTAAAACTTCACTAAAATGAATAAGAATTTGATTCTTCAGCTAAAAATTTCGTGTTTTTAAATTTTTTGTACTTTTAAAAAGTGCCCAAAACACAAAAGTTATATTTTCAATAAAACTTGCTGAGAGGTTCTTTGAGATGAGCGGCAGGTGTCTGCAATTTTGGATTTGAATTTCCCTCATTCCTCTCCTGAAAAATCTCTGTAATGAAATTGGCTTTTAAACTTTTAATTGTTGTTATTGAAATATCTATGAAATTTAAACAATATTTGTTACAAAACAACAACGATAACAATAAAACAATTTTTGAATATGGATTTCTGGAAGTGTCGCAAAGCTATAGAAAAGGACCAGTTCAGGCTTCAAAAGAAATGTCTTCCCGAGGGCTATTTTTTTAAATAGTTTAATGTAATGTAATCAAGTAAGCTCAAGATTTTAAGAAAAATATAAATTTTGTCTGATTTTCATCAAAATTTTCAAGTTTGGACGATGATTTTTCTTGAACAGAATAACAAAACGCAAAACCATGAAAAACTGCCTTCGGTAATTGTCTCAGAAATGCAAAGCCGTTTTTAATTGATTGTATTAGTTGAGAGGAATCTGTGTTCTAAACAATCTCGTTGCGATTTTCAAAATTTCACATTTTCGTTGTTGTGCTGTAAAGGTTGAGAGAGCTCCATTGAACATAACGTGTCCTTTAGGACTACAAATAATGGACAATACTTGATCGACGGACCAGCGCTGTTGAAGTTGTCAAAATCTTGCAATATTTGATTTTTCGAAGAATTGCCAGTTTTAGGAACTCGAAAATCAATTTAGCTGTTATCTCTTAAGGCACTGGTTTCCTTTCGGGTATTTTTGACTCATACGGCTTTAATCCTTTATGTAAATAGCTGAAACTTTCGAAATAACCTGTTTTCGTGCTCTTTAACATTCTGGGGCCAATCCCGCATTTTTAGGTGAAAAGATGAAAAATTTCTGGTTTTTACCACTATTCATTCAGTACGTAGTCGATACACCAGATTGGTTGTTATGGCTGAAAGAGGACACAGAAATGAACATTTTTGCATTTACAACCTTTGAGCTATCTCCAATGGTTAAGTCAGTATAAGCAAAAAACTATTTTTAGGTAAAAAATGGCCATTTTCGAGGAAATCAGTTTTGTAATGTAACGTAATGTAATGTAACTGTAGCAAATTTGAATAAACTTCAACGACAATTGCGCTTCTAAAGCAAAAGAACACGCGAACCCGAACCAGCACCTTAAGCATTGTAATTATTATGAAAAAATATGTTCATTATGGTTCCTTTTCCCAGCAAACATGAAGTACGTAATATAGTATCACACGAACGCCTGCAAGGAGTAGGCTATATTATTAAAGCGATTTAAAAAGAAGTGAGGTCAGCAAAGCTAAAAAGTCAGATAAAATGATGTCAGCACAAAAAATATAACAATGGAAAACTAAAAATAGCCAACATAAAAACGATTATAAAGCTAGGTTGAATTTTAACGCTTTTTATAAAAAAACGGGTGACGAAAATTTTGTCCACATTTGTCCACGTTTGTCCACGTGGACAAACCTTTTGTCCATGTCCAATGGACCCGCGGGTACCCGCGGGTACCCACGTCCACCTTCCAACTCTGAAACGTGTATCTGACTCAGCTCTGACATGGAAATTTTTGTTGGACGAAAACGGGAATTCCGTCGGATATCAGACGAAACTGTCTACTCATATAGCTGATGAAGTTGAGTTTGAATTTGATTTGGAATCTTGTCCTGTTCCTAGGGCACCTACGAAGAAAATACATATAGCCATCAAAGTATAGCATATTTCAGTAACAACTGTCTATCTATTTCTCCAAATAAAAATTTTAGACAATCATGGAGGTTTTTCATGGAATCTGAATTTATAAGACACTATGCATGGCACATTCAGGTTTCGTTATAATGACGCTCGCCTCCTCCCAAACCGCTTCTTCTGCATTCCCTCTGCTTTTGGGAGTCGAGGGAGTGAGCTGAGAGAAGCAACCGGTTTTGCGCGCTTTCCAGTAACCAGCACTATGCAACCTAGCAATCAAGTTTCGTTTAGCTGCAGCAAAAATTCTGCATCCTACATACGTATCAAGTTCAGCGATTGTAATCCAGTTAAAACTGGCTCTATCCATTCAAAGCTACAGTTTTAGGTTTCGGTTGAGTGAACGAAATTTGGTAAAACAGTAAATCATTCTCAGTAATTTCAGAAATGACATGAAACTTTAGTTTAAAATTGTTCAATGGACTAGTTATCAAGGTTTGGTATGGGCTGGAATATGCCGAGGCGAGGGTACAAAATTGGTCTGATGGAACTTCGAATTGGTTATCAAATGCGTTGGCGATCGAGTATAAATATCCCCGTTTTTGAGGTAAAATATTATTTGAATTCTGCATTTGGTTGAACCTAAACTGGTACGTGGTTTTAAATATTTTGTTTCCATGTCCGCGGAAGAGTTTCGGTGAACAGCATAGTATTCGTTTTGGAGGAGTGGCATAGAGAGAGGGAAGGAAGTATAAAAGGGTAGATACTCGGCAGTTGTTACATAATCCAGTCGATCACGTCAAAATCAGTCAATTTGCAGAGTTGTTTCAAGCAGTTTTTCATATTATTCTGCCTCTGTGACACCACTTAATTTTCCAATCAGCCCATTCGTAGCATTACGACAAACGACGATTAATAGTATATCAAAATCATTTCCAGCCCTGTATCACGCATTATTCCTGCTGCGCCTCAGCTGTAAACTGCTTCAGGCGGCTGGCCGGCCTACGGGCTCGCTGACACTTAAATGTCCGTCCGGCAGAAACTGAACCTTTTGCACAAAATCTGACTTGTTTCGTGGAACCTGTATGTAGTTAACATAAGTTGTATCACTTTTCAGGCCCCAATCTATCCACATCTGAGAAAGCATGATTTCTGTCAAGTAAGACCTGATGACTATTTGTTGGATCTCATGCGCTTTCCCCACAACTCTAGCTTTTCATATTTCGACCATCGACCAGCAACCTTATAATGTTGTAGGAGAGCATTCTGAAGGCTGATGAATTCAAAAATTTAGGGTTTTCTGGGTTACTGAGCGTTAAAGTTGTAAGCTTTATATGCCAGCTTATGTTGAGCTAACAAAACGCTAACGGATTTTAGACTAGTGCTCACTGCTCAGCGCCACAGAAAACTCTATCACATTTTCAGCAAAATCTGGACAAAATTTTTTATCTCCTTGTCCCCACTTCCCTCCCATTACTAAACTTAGGCCCTATTTCTTTAAAGATTAAACGGATTAGATTAAAATTAATCCGCATTAAAGAAATAGCACCTCGGATTAAACGGATTAAAATTTAATCCAGGGAGTTAAACGAGTTAGACGGATTAAATTTAATCCTATTTCTTTAATACACCTAGGATTAAAATTTTAATCTAATCCTGTTTCTTTATTCACACTTCGGATTAAAAAATCAACGAGTTAATTTTAATCCGACCTGCTTAATCGCTGTTTCTTTAAAGATTAATTTTAATCCGTTTAATCCGTCGCCTGCATTTTCAACTATAGTACGACCAAAAAATGTGTGTACAAACTTCGACCGTTTGTAGCAGATTAACCTTTGGAGTAAACTCCAACAATGTGTATATTTTTAGAATCCTCAGGAACTCGAGATTTCGAAAATCCGGAAAATTCCGGAATTCCGGGTTTCATTCACGGAAAATCTAAAATTTTTAGTTTTTCGCCAAATTTTTATCGCAATCAAAATTTTGTTTTCACGATCGAATAGAGCTGGTCCCGCTGCATATTTCTGCTCTTACAAGTTTTTCACGAAAATGCACCCAGTTTCCGGAATTCCGGGTTTTCAAAATTTCCGGATTTTAAAATGTTTCTCCAATACCCACAAAATGGGTATCGTTCGAAAGCTCTTTTCGAGCTGAACAAGTCTCGTAATAGAAGCAACTCGCAGAAATGAGCCCAGTTCTCGGAATTCGCTAAAACCTTCTAAGCTAGAGTGAAATCCGGAATTCGTGAATTCCGAGAACTGGGCTCATTTCTGCGAGTTGCTTCTATTACAAGATTTGTTCAGCTCATCAAGAGCTTTCGAATGATACCCATATTGTGGGGTATTGGAGAAAATTTTTAAAATCCGGAAAATTCCGGAAAATTCTGTTTTCTCGAATTCCGGGAAATATGTGCATTTTCAAAAGTTCATTCTATTACAAAAGTTGTTCAGCTCGATAAGAGCTTTCGAATGATACCCATCTTGTGGGTATTGGAGAAAATTTTTAAAATCCGGAAATTTTGAAAACCCGGAATTCCGGAAACTGGGTGCATTTTCGGGAAAAACTTGTAAGAGCAGAAATATGCAGCGGGACCAGCTCTATTCGATCGTGAAAACAAAATTTTGATTGCGATGAAAATTTGGCGAAAAACTAAAAATTTTAGATTTTCCGTGAATGAAACCCGGAATTTCGGAATTTTCCGGATTTTCGAAATCTCGAGTTCCTGAGGATTCTAAAAATATATACATTGTTGGGGTTTACTCCAAAGGTTAATCTGCTACAAACGGTCGAAGTTTGTACACACATTTTTTGGTCGTACTATAGTTTTTAATCCTCGTGCAAGTACGAGGATTAAACGGATTAAAAGTTGGCGGATTAAAATTTTTAATCGCTATTTCTTTAATGGCGGATTAAATGGATTAAATTCAACTAGTTTAATCCTCGGATTAAAAATGGTCGGATTAAACGAGTTAATTTTAATCCGTTTAATCCGTTTAATCCAGCATTAAAGAAATAACAATTAAAATTTTAATCCGGCTGATTTTTAATCCGTTTAATCCGACCATTTTAATCTTTAAAGAAATAGGCCCTTAGAATTATAAACTTTCTTAAAAATTAGAAATTTTGAATTATTCAGCCTCCAGTATGTCCCCATACAAGGCTCAGTTGTTGGTCAAAAATCAAGCATTAGGACTAGGGGAAAGCGCAAGAGATCCTGTTTATCTCTGTTCGAAAAGTAAAGTGGATTATTGTAAGTGTGATGAAAGCAAGATCAGAAACTGATCACATTGAGGATCTCTGGTTTATCCGTACATTTTTATCTTGTATCTACCTTCCTCAAGTTCCCAATCCGCCAGCCATACTGCAAACATAAAGGTTAGGCAAAATTCCGGCCGGTCAACAACACTAGTGGTGAACTACTTAGATAACAAAAATTAATGTAAGCAGAAGTAGTAGAGATATCAACTTTGGTTTCAGGTTGCTGTGTTTGGCGTCTGCTTTGTGGATGGCGGAAGCGGAATGGTACTTCTGTAACTTTGCTTCCCAAGCCTGCAAGGATGGCTACAGTGAGATTACGGTCTACGATGCGGATGGAAATCCGGAGTCAGGGAACCCCTGCGAGATGGAGAAGAAGTACAACTGTGGAGGCGGCGGATCCAGCGGAGGAACAACTGGCGGCGGGTCCACGGGGGGCACCGGTGGTGGTAGGATATTCCTACTTTGACTCTAGCTTCCTTCTCTGCCAAAACTGGCACCTAAAACCTCTGATGTGAAATGCAGTTGTTTTCTGAATTGTTTTCTTTGCAGCTGGACTAAAAAAGACTACATTTTATAATTTAAACAAGAAGGTAGATTAAGATACTGTGCTCTTCCTAAGTCTGCTGAAAATATACTTTCGCTGTGGAACAATAACAGTTTTTAGGGAGTTTTTTTTACGAAGTTTTTAGGGAAACGAACTTATTTGCTAATGTAACCAGAAAATGAGGAAATGTGCATATTGATATTGTTGCAGGTACCACTACAACTGGAAAAAGTGCCTCAGACTGCAAAGGTAAATACGTGGAACCACTTCTTCAAATAATGCAGACTGAATTAAGAAAAATTAAAAATAAAAAACCAGAAAAAGGTACAGAGGCTAAGTTTAGAACAAATCGTCATGAGCTGCTACGAAGTTTGAATACATACATGTTTTTCAACCTGCACGCACAAATTTGCAAAAAAAACAACAATTTCACGTTGCTGTATGTTACATTCTGCATCCTATAAACTGTCTTGGGCTGTTCAGCAGGATAGGCTAGTCATAATCATTGCTGTAATTTTTCAGTGGATGTTGCCAAGTACCGCGCTGAAGCCTTGAAGGTCACCAACGAGCTCCGAGCCAAGCATCACGCTCCTGCGCTGAAGGAATCTCAAGAACTGAACGACTTCATCCAGGCCTATGCCGATCAGAACAAGGACACCCCCTACGGGCAGACCCAGCACAATCCGGAGTCCAAGACAAAGGGATATGGAGAGAATGTGTTCGAAGCCTGGGCCTCCCCCAAATACTCTGGTGATGGTAGGTAGGAGCGCCTTAACGAATAAATTGCATGCTTTCATCGCAAGCAAATGCACATTCGATTGTTACTGATTGCTCAGTTATAAACTCACCAGGGGCCAATGTTATCAACGTCTAAAGCCGGGTTATCTCGCAAACCCGGGTTAACTTGGCTATCTTTAATACATGAACGTAACCCGGGTTTGGGTGTTGATTGATAACATCGGCCACAGAAAGAAGTTAGCAAAGTTACAGGGCTATTTAGTACGGGGAACAAACATAGGGAAAATACAATAATTAAGATCTTAGCTGAGTCTCACTGAAGCTAGAAACATGAGATAAGTTTGGTTTCCCCCGGTTTTTCGCTTCCTTACATTGCCAGTTTCACGACAAAGCATTGGGATATTCGTGGCGCAGAGACAAATGTGTCTATTGTTTTGTAGGAACCATTCCTGTTAACGATTGGTACTCTGAAGTCAAAGACTACGATTTTGCAGCAGGCGAATCCAAGACTGGAGCAGCAATTGGTATAGTTACTAACCTAATTTCATGAACCTAATTTCATGTCCTTCCAATTCCACATTGAATTTTACAAAAAACGTGCTATTTAGAGAAACCATTAAATGCTTTTCACCTATACTGCTAACGGAAATCTGAACACGACAGGCCAATAAGAAAACGGTTATTTGCAACAAGAAGCATCCTAACTAAAGTGAATGTTTAATTTTGACTTTAGGTCACTTTACACAGGTGGTTTGGATTGCTAGCACTGAGGTGGGTCTCGGTGTCTCCATGAGCTCGGACTGTCAGACCATTCGGGCTATTGCCGTCTACAAGCCTGCTGGAAACGTCCCGGGACAGTACACCACCAATGTGAAGGCGGAATAAACCAAGTGGTCAATTCCTGATCCCAGTGCATGAAGAATAAATATCAAAGTAGCTTACTTTAATTAAAAGTCAGTCTCTTTTCCCAGTGAAAATGCTAATAAAACCATTAAGTGGTGTAATTTACTATTTTTTATAAAAATCCCCTACAGGAGGACATAAGGTCAAAAGCTGAGCAGCTGTTGGTGCTCAAAAAAGCAATCAATAATTCAGAATTTAGTAATCTAAAATGAATATTTGGATTAGAAATTGTGAAAAAAGGGAAAATAACGCCGAGCGACATTGATAGACACTACTTTAGGGCACTTTGGGGGGGGGGGGTCAGCCGTTAACCCGAATCCCTCGAGCATGGCACCTGCCCGCCATTACGTACGTATTAAGCCATACACTCTAGCTTCGACCAAGAGTACACACTATACAGAAGAGTACATTATACATCTTTGTTATCAGCTCGCGAGCCATGCTCTGCGCGTTAACGCCCCCTCCCTGCAATTGCGTGTCTAGTGGATCCCCCGCAAATCAAGACCTAGTACGCACTTACTTATGTTCAGTCGTTTCTACAATAAGCCTTCTATCGGCCCCCTCCCCGCAAATGGGAGCGATCATTCGAGATTGATAAATGATAGCGTCACATTTTGCGGGGGGGGGGGGGAGGGGGGGAGGCGTTAGCGTACAGAGCATGGCTCGAGAGCTGATAACAGAGATTGTGACGCTTGTCACACGCTTATGTATAATGTACATACCTAGCTTCTACTAAATGCCCACTGAAACACACCTGTTATTTATTACCGTGTTCAACTTCAACTTCATACAAATAAAAACCCACTTATATGGGCCAAACCAACTCATACTGCCCTTGCACATAACTGAAATGCAACTTAAAGCAACATCCCCACAAAACATTGAAATAATCATAAATACCACCATCAAAATCATTAATAAAGCAAAAAATTTATACAAGTCAAGTGTGTCGCCTGCCTTCAGGGAAGACCTGTCTTATCCTATAAATGTGGCTTAGCAGGTTCAACAGAAATATACTTTCATTGACTGTTACTTTTAGGTTGTCTGAAGATCATCTCAAACTTCAAACATCATAAAAATGTTGAACTGTAGAACGCCTGCTATATAGTAATTGAGACATATTCAAAAAGTGAATTATTAGAAGGAAGAAGACAAGCCGCCCACACCAATTACTACTGACACAGTCACCACCTTAGCATTCTCACTGGTGGAAAATCTGCAACCTCACAAGCATTCCAGGCACCACTACCATCTACAAATCACAACTTAACCCTTTTCCAAAAATTATCAAACTGGAATGTTTCCTTTTCATTGCCTAAATGTTTCCAGATTGTTTAATAAGTTTCCATGAATGAATTCATTGAAAACTTGAATTGCAAACTTTTTGGTGCATTTTTCAATGTTAATTAATTATTGCTAATTACATAAGTGTAAACATTTCCGAACAGGTTTGGCTATGACAGCAAAACGTAGAGCTTGACCCTAGGAAGCGCATTCAATAATGAATATATTAACATGGGCGAGGATAAAGAGGGAAGAAAAATACGACAAAAGAAGTATCATCTTTCAAAAAAGGTCTAATGATCAATCTCTGACTAACTTTCAGAATCAGGAGTAGTCCACCAGCAGGGAAGAATGTAACAGCCCAAACTGTGGCAGCACAGAAACAAAGTGGAAACCACAAGCAGAACCAATACCAGAAAATAGTCAAAGCAAAGCAAGTTAGTTAACAACTGGGCACATTTGATACTAATTCATTAACATACGCTTGAAATATCAATAGATAGTAAATTAGACAGCGAACTACAGCTTCAAAGTAGTGATGTTTCAGTCGCTGAAACTGAAACTGAAACTAGGTTTCAGTCTCTACATGTTTCAGTTTCAGTCACTGAAACTGAAACTGAAACTGAAACTTTTTTGGAAAACGGACTGAAACTGAAACTGAAACTGAAACTATTTAAACTAGCAGACTGAAACTGAAACTGAAACTGAAATTATTTTTGGTATCCGACTGAAACTGAAACTGAAACTGAAACTAACCTAATTCTAGAACTGAAACTGAAACTGAAACTGAAACAAGAAAAGTCTGAAACAGTTTCAGTCCCAGCGTAAAATCTGAAGTTTTTCCTTCTAGCTGGAACTTAAACAGGTTTCAGTTCATGCTGGAACTGAAACTCCATTTCAGTCTCTGCGTGCAAGACCATTTCAGTCTATGCGTATGGTTAAGTTCTTTGTTAAGTATTGCAGATATCCCATAATAGTTTTACTTGCGAAAGAATTGAATGCATGTGTTACGTTTTAGCCTCTCGTATGATCATAGCAGTATTACTTTTAGATAATTTACTGTCAGCATAATAGATAAAAACTAGGAAGTAATGTTAAAGCGCAATTGCTTTGTATATTTTTAAAGCACAAGTTGTTGATGTCCAGTGTGCACCTCTAAGGTCTACGGACCAAAGGCTAAGCTCCGAATTGCAGCAATGAAGCTTTAGGTCCTCAACAGCTTTACATTTTGGAGAGATGCTCTACTCAAGCAAATAACCAAGCTGGTATATATAATAGGTGCTAGTTAATGAGAAAGTCAATGAAACAACCAACTAAACTTAGTTCAATCTTAATTTTTTGTCTTCACAAAGAAAATGATTGTTTAGCCAAGGGATTGCAAGTACACTATATTAGCTGAAACTGTTTTACTCAGAACTGACATAGAAGCTGAGATATGAAATAAAACTGCAGGTTCAGCAGTTTTAAATTCCAAATATGCGGAAACTAAAATTTTTCTTATGACTTCAACTGAAAAAGCCGGCCTAAAACTGGAACCATTCTAAAACGAGGGACTGAAATTGAAACTGTTTGGCATCACCGACTGAAACTGAAACTGAAACTATTTTGCATCTCCGACTGAAACTGAAACTGAAATTAATTTGGACCGGCGACTGAAACTGAAACTAAAACTGAAATTATTTTGGGATGACGACTGAAACTGAAACTGAAATTATTTTTGGTATCTGACTGAAACTGAAACTGAAACTGAAATTAACTTAGGTTGTCGACTGAAACTGAAACTGAAACTGAAACTAAAATGGGCTACTGAAACAACACTACTTCAAAGCTATGGTATGCCATCTTGCCAGTATATGTACATGTATACTTGAAAATAAGAATAAGATGAAATTGAAAAGGCGAAAAGGAACATGCACGAAAGACACACTACAGCATAGTAATACCTATATACATACACCAACAGAAATACATAACATAAGTATGCAGTTTCCAGCGACCAGCCGGCAGTTTACAGGCCGGTAAACGGCCGACCGGTCGGGCCAATCCTGTAACTGTTTACTAATTTCCTAAGTATAAATCGACCTTTACATTTTAGAATATTTGCTTTGTCACCAATAGGGCAGCCCCCGGCCGTTTATCGCCTTCGAGCCGTCAGTCGGCCGCTTTTGAACGGTTGCAGAACGTCGGCCGGCTGGAAAGGACCGACCGACCAAAATTCCGGCTAGTCAACAACACAAGTAGTGAACTACTTAGATAACAAAAATCAAGAGAATATAATACCAAGAGTGGGAAGCATAACCCTTCCTAATGGAAATGACCTGCGAGATGCTCGGCACATTAAGGCCGAAATCTTGGGGGGGTCCCACTTACCATTGTTCAGCATGTGTTTATATGTGTTTGAACTAAAACGCATCTGATTGGCTAATTCCCTACTTTATGTCAAATTTATGTGTATAAGTGGACCCCCGAGATCTCAGGGGGGGGTCCCGCTTAGCGTTGTAAAGCGTGTGTTTATATGCAGTCGAACTGAAATGCACTGATGAGGATTACGGTAGCTAGGTTAAGTAGCCAATCAAAAAATGTCAGTTCAATCGATATAAACACACGCTTAACAACACTATTCGGGCCCCCCCTGAGATCTCGGGGGGGTCCACTTATACACATAAATTTGACATAAGGTAGGGAATTAGCCAATCAGATGCGTTTTAGTTCAAACGCATATAAACACATGCTGAACAATGGTAAGTAGGACGCCCCCCGAAATTTCGGCCTTAATGTGCCGAGCATCTCGCAGATCATTTCCATTAGGAAGGGCTAAGCTTCCCACTCTTGGTATTATATACACTTGCAAAAATTAATGTAAGCCGAAGTTGTAGAGATATCAACGCTGGTTTCAGGTTGCTGTGTTTGGCGTCTGCTTTGTGGATGGCGGAAGCGGAATGGTACTTCTGTAACTTTGCTTCCCAAGCCTGCAAGGATGGCTACAGTGAGATTACGGTCTACGATGCGGATGGAAATCCTGAGTCAGGGAACCCCTGCGAGATGGAGAAGAAGTACAACTGTGGAGGCGGCGGATCCAGCGGAGGAACAAGTGGCGGCGGGTCCACGGGGGGCACCGGTGGTGGTAGGATATCCCTACTTTGACTAGCTTCATTCTCTGCCAAAACTGGCACCTAAAACCTGTGATGGAAATCCAATTGTTTTCTGAATTGTTTTCTTTGCAGCTAGACTAAAAAAGACTACATTTTATAATTTAAACAAAAAGGTAGGTTAAGATACTGTGCTCTTCCTAAGTCTGCTGAAAATATACTTCTGCTGTGGAACAATAACAGTTTTTAGGGAGTTTTTTTTACGAAGTTTTTAGGGAAACGAACTTATTTGCTAATGTAACCAGAAAATGAGGAAATGTGCATATGATATTGTTGCAGGTACCACTACAACTGGAAAAAGTGCCTCAGACTGCAAAGGTAAATACGTGGAACCACTTCTTCAAATATTACAGACTAAATTAAGAAACATTAAAAACCGGAAAAAGGTAAAGAGGCTAAATTTAGAACAAATCATGAGCTGCTACGAAGTTCGAATTTATACCTGTTTTTCGTCCTGCACATAAAATTTTGTAAAAAGCAGCAATTTCACTTTACTGTAAATTACATTCTGCATCCTATAAACTATCTTGGGCTATTAAGGATAGACTAAACCTACTCATAGCAAGAGTGTATAATAGTAAGAGTGTGACACCAAGAGTCCAAGATATTTTCCTATATATTAGAAGAAGAGTAAGCCACTAGAGGGCTCCTCTTCTTGGTATTGCGTAACGGTGCTCCGACCACAATACGCGAATGTTCCCCCGTTTGGGGGGGTCGACAAGCATACCCCCCTCCGTTTGGTGGGGGGGGGTAGCCGAAAGTGGTCCCCGTTTGGTGGGGGGGTGGCCAAAAGTGGTTCCCGGTTGGGGGGGGGGGTCGCTGAAAAGGATCCCCGTTTGGTTGGGGGGGTCGCTCAAGCAGGCTAAGTTTTGCTCATTCTGATTGGCTGTTGGCGACCCCCCCCCCAACGGGGACCACTTTTTGTGACCCCCCCCCCAAACGGGTACCTCTTTCTGCGATCGGGTTTCTGCAATCTGATTGGCTGTTGGCTACCCCCCCCCCCCCAAACGGGGACCTCTTTTCTGCTACCCCCCCCCCCCCACCAAACGGAGGGGGGTATGCCTGTCGACTCCCCCCCCCCCCCGAACGGGGGAACATTCGCGTATTGTGGTCGGAGCACCGTTACGCAATACCAAGAAGAGGAGCCCTCTAGTGGCTTACTCTTCTTCTTAATAATAGTGCAATTATGCACTCTTGGTGACACTCTTACACTAGCATGAACAAGTCATGCTAGGTATGCTCGGTGCGTTAACTCGGGACCCCCCCCGGAACTTCCGGGCGGGGTCCCACTTTGCACTATCTACACGCTTTCATATAAGCGTGTGTCTGCTCGCTAATTGGCCCATTAGCCTAAGACTTACTGTAGGTAATTTATTAGTTATTTTTATTAATTAATTATAACTTTAATTGGGTTTATGCAATTAAAAAACCAATTCGACAACTTTGTAGCATTTTTTCTGCTCTTTCTAATGGTATAAAAATTGATGCACACTGCGTTCCTTCGAACTTTTGTATTATGAAACAATTTTTATACCATTAGAAAGAGCAGAAAAAATGCTACAAAGTTGTCGAATTAGTTTTTTAATTGCATAAACCCAATTAAAGTTATAATTAATTAATAAAAATAACTAATAAATTACGTCAGTAAGTCTTAGGCTAATGGCCAATTAGCGAGCAGACACACGCTTATATGAACGCGTGTAGATAGTGCAAAGTGGGACCCCCCACCGGAAGTTCCGGGGGGGGGGGGTCCCGAGTTAACTCACCGAGCATACCTAGCATGATTTGTTCATGCTAGTGTAAGAGTGGCACACTCTTACTATTATACACTCTTGCTCATAGTCATAATCATAGCCGTAATTTTTCAGTGGATGTTGCCAAGTACCGCGCTGAAGCCTTGAAGGTCACCAACGAGCTCCGAGCCAAGCACCACGCTCCCGCACTGAAGGAATCTCAGGAACTGAACGACTTCATCCAGGCCTATGCCGATCAGAACAAGGACACCCCCTACGGGCAGACCCAGCACAATCCGGAGTCCAAGACAAAGGGCTATGGAGAGAATGTGTTCGAAGCCTGGGCCTCACCCAAATACTCTGGAGATGGTAGGTAGGAGCGCCTTAACGAATAAATTGCATGCTTTCATCGCAAATGCATGTCCGATTGCTGATTGCTCAGTTAAAAACTAGCTGTGACTGACCAGAAAGAAGTTAGCAAAGTGACAGGTATATTTAGTAAGCGGAACAAACATAGGGAAAATACAATAATTAAGACCTTAGCTGAGTCTCACAGAAGCTAGAAACATGAGATAAGTTTGGTTTCCCTCAGTTTTTCGCTTCCTTACATTGTCAGTTTCCAGATCAAGCATTGGGATATTCGTGAGGGTGGAGTCAGGCAGATCCAAATGTGTGTTATTGTTTTGTAGGAACCATTCCTGTTAACGATTGGTACTCTGAAGTCAAAGACTACGATTTCGCAGCAGGCGAATCCAAGACTGGAGCAGCAATTGGTATAGTTATTAACCTAATTTCATGTCCTTCCAATTCCACATTGAATTTTACAAAAAACGTGCAATTTAGAGAAACCATTGAATACTTTTCATCTATACCGCTAGCGGAAATCTGAACACGATAGGCCAATAAGAAGACGGTTATTTGCAACAAGATGTAGCTTAACTTATTTAATTTTGGGTTTAGGTCACTTTACCCAGGTGGTCTGGATTGGTAGCACAGAGGTGGGTCTCGGTGTCTCCATGAGCTCGGACTGTCAGACCATTCGGGCCATTGCCGTCTACAAGCCTGCTGGAAACGTCCCGGGACAGTACACAACTAATGTGAAGGCGGAATAAATCGACTGAATCCTGAATATCACGATTCTAGTGCACCAATATATCAAAGTAGCTTACTTTAGTTAAAAGTCAGTCTCTTTTCCTTTCCCAGTGAAAATGCTAGTAAAACCATTAAGTGATGTAATGTACTGGTTTTTATAAAATCCCCTACAACAGGACATAAGGTCAAAAGCTGAGCAGCTGTTGGTGCTCAAAAACGCAATCAATAATTCAGAATTCAGTAATCTAAAATGACTATTTGGATTGGAATTCTGAAAAAGGGAAATAACGCCGAGCGACATTGATAGATACTATTTTAGGGCACTCTGGGGAGGGGGTCAGTCGTTAACCCGATTCCCTAGAGCATGGCACCCGCCCGCAATTACGTACGTATTAAGCTATACACTCTAGCTTCTACCAAGATAACATTATACATAAGCGTGTGACAAGCGCCACACTCTTTGCTATCAGGTCGCGAGCCATGCTCTGCGCGCTAACGCCACCCCCCACCCCCCTCGCAATTGCGTTACCTAGTGGATCCCCCCACAAATCAAGACCTAGTACGCAATTGCGTATGTTCACTCGTTTCTACAATAAGCCTTTTATCGGCCCCCTCCCCGCAAATGGGACCTATCATTCGAGATTGAGAAATGATAGGTCACATTGGCGGGGGTGGTGGTCTCGGTCTCGACAAAAGGCATATTGTAGAAACGAGTTAACATACTCAATAGCGTACCAGGTAAACAACTGCGGGAGGGCGTTAGCGGGCAGAGCATGGCTCGCGAGCTGATAGCAGAGATTGTGACGGTTGTCACACTCTTATGTATAATGTACCTAGCTTCTACAATGCTCACTGAAACGCTTGTTATTTATTAATTTTAATTTTTAATTATTTATTACCTTGTTCAATTCCAAATTCATACAAATAAAAACCCACTTATCTGGGACAAACCAACTCATACTGCCCTTGCACATAACAGAAATGCAACTTAAAGCAACATCCTCACAAAACATTGAAATAATCATAAATACCATCATCAAAATTATTGATAACGTAAAAAATTTATACAAGTCAAGTGTGTCGCCTGCCTTCAGGCCCTGCCTTATCCTATAAATGTGGGCTTAGCGGGTACAACGGAAATATACTACCATTTACATAGTATGACTCAGCTGATTCATAGTCAAAAACTGAATGAATAGAAGTCAGAAGACAAGCCGCCCGCACCAATACTACTCACAGTCAACTCACAAAAATACCTTAGCATTCTCACTGGTGGAAAATCTGCAACCTCAAAAGCATTCCGGGCACCACTACCATCTACAAATCACAACTTAACCCTTTTCCAAAAATTATCAAACTGGAATGTTTCCTTTTGATTGCCTAACTCGTTCCAGATTGTTTAATATTTTTCCATGAATGGATTCATTGAAAACTTGAATTGAAAACTTTTTGGTGCATTTTTCAATGTTAATTAATTATTGCTAATTAAATAAGTGTAAACATTTCCGAACAGGTTTGGCTATCACAGCAAAACGTAGAGCTTGACCCTAGGAAGCGCATTCAATAATGAATATGTAAACATGTGCGAGGATAAAGAGGGAAGAAAAATACGAGAAAAGAAGCATCATCTTTCAAAAAGGTCTAATAATCAATCTCTGACTAACTTTCAGAATCAGGAGTAGTCCACCAGCAGGGAAGAATGTAACAGCCCAAACTGTGGGAGCACAGAAACAAAGTGGAAACCACAAGCAGAACCAATATCAGAAAATAGTCAAAGCAAAGCAAGTTAGTTAACAACTGGGCACAGTTGGTACTAATTCATTAACATATTATGCTTGAAATATCAATAGATAGTAAATTAGACAGCGAACTAACATACAGTGACAAAGCTATGCCATCTTGCCAGTATATGCTACATGTATATACGTATACTTGAGAATAAGATGAAATCATAAAAGCTGAAAAGAACACACACGAAAGCACACACTACGGGACAGTAATACCTATATACATACACCAACAAAAACACATAACATAAGTATGCAACAGAGAAAACACACCAAAACACGAACAAGAACCAATCAACAAAAGTCAATCAGCAACAAATTCATCATCAAATCAATCAATCAATCAATCAATCAGTCCGGGACAGCATCCGAACAGCTGTCCTCAGCCGTGGAGAGCTGATCCGCCGACTGGGCCATCAGCTTGCGCCAGCGAAGGAACCGGTTGAAGCCCTTCTGCTTGTAGACCGTGAATCGGAGACGCTTCCGCTGTCGGCGACGCGGGCTGGGATTCACCATCCCGTCCAGCTCAAACTTGTGACGACCGCCCAGCGATGTGATCCCGCTGCGGCGACGACGCTGCAGAAACTGGATCCGTTCACGCAGGCAGCGTTCCTTCATCACACTGGAAACAAGCAGACACATGTCACATATATACGTACAGTACACAGGTGCGTACAACAAAATAATATAGATAAAAAGGTAAAGGTAACCCCTGGAGAATATCTCCAACCTCCCTGCTCACACCCGGATACACAGCCGTAGAGCCAGGAGTGACACATCAGATGATGACTGCATCCGTGGAAGGGGAGGGGGGGGCGGCTCTTCAAGACGTAGCGTCCTACACGGACGCCTGCATTGTTTGAAGAAACGTTCAACAAAGCTCCAAACTTTGATTTTTCTCTTTTCTCTTATTCAAACAGATAGCACAAAGGGACACAAAGTGACCCTACGCCATAATATAACCAGAGCTAAAGGGGTAGAAGTACGTATGTATACATGCTAAGCATCAGCATTCAATACTTTCCAGGGGCGGATCCAGAGAGGGTGGGGCGGCCGCCCCCTTCACGATTTGAAGGTAGGAACAGCTAAGGAGAAAAAAAGAAAAAAGGGCAAAAAACAAAAAGTTCGCTCCTTCGGCGGGAATATACTTCTTTAGCAGCACATTTACAGTGTTCACGAAGAAACGGCTTGAAATGCGTCTGAATTTTCGTAGAAACTTCTCATTTTTGCCTAACAATTTTCGCGGTTCTTCAAAATGCAAAGAATTAAAGATTAGCAGACGGAAGGCAAAAACAAAAAATTTCTCCAACTTCGGGACTTTTCCTGGGGGAACTGGGCCCCGGTCAGGAAAGTTATAGATCCGCCCCGCCACTGCTACTCCCCGATAGAAAATAAGAGAAAACGCCGACACAATATACGTACAGTTTGACCAGAGAATCAAAGTCGTCGCTGGATAGAAATCGGCAAAAATTCTTCATCTTGTCTCTCAATTCATGAAGTTCCTTGTCACGACAACGCTGCTGAGGACTCCGGCCAAACACTAAAACACAATATATAAAGAAATATATATATATATATATGTGTGTATATATATATATATATACGTATACCATGATTACAAATACATACATCAATATCAAACAAAATGGTCCGAAGAATCATATAAAGTACATTTCACGAAATCCAGAACTGTTGGCGCAGTCTGCAAATTGGCGAAATATCGCGAAGTGACAGCGATTTTCGCCAACTGTGTTTGGATTTGTTGCCAACTTTGGTGAAAATCGCGAACACTTCGCGGCGTTTTGCCGTTTTCGCCACCAGTCCTGCTTTCCGTGAAATGTACACTTACACTATGTTCATTTATTTATGCTCCAGGGCACTAGCGTAGATTGGGGGGGGGCGGCCGCCCCCCCCCCCTCGAAATGGTTTTCCCCCCCTGACAAAAATTGGCCAGAAGAAGAAAAAATTTTTATTATAAACACAAAGAAATTGTACAAAAATGCGCCAAAAATTAGTGCATTTGTACTTCATTCAAAAATTTATTATTAGTATACTATATATAACTAAACCTTTACTAGTTTGCTTTACTTTACTTTGCTTTACCAGGTTTGTAGTTTTATTAGCTGCATCAACTGGAAATGTGCTGCTTGGAATACCCTGTTCTCATGATGGGAGCATCCAATCTGAGTTTTCGTACGAGACTGTAGAAGTGGCAAATATACAGCAAATTAAACTACAAAATTTGGTTTGGCAATTGATAATAAACAATGCAAAGAATTCAATGTTTCAATAGCGTTTTAATAGCAAAATTGAAAAATTTTCTCAACTTCTGGGGGGCTGCCCCCCAGGCCCCCCTTTTTGGGTTTTAGCATATATACCGCTTTCGGTTACAATAGATTTTAGCTTAGAACCTTATAAAAATTTTGTACATAGTGTTCATACATTGAAGTTCAATGTACATTGAGCAAAAAATAAAAAATTTAACCCCCCCCCAGACTTCGGTCCAAACCGCCCCCCCCCTGAAAATTTTTTGTATCTACGCCACTGCTCCAGGGTATTTTTACAGGAGTAGAGCGATTTTTTGGTTGCCAAGATTTTCGCCAGAAATAGGTAATTTTCAAAAATTTTTCGGCCTCGCCGGAGAGTTTTTCGCAAAAATGGCGATTTCTAGCCTTCCAGCCATTTTTGAGAACGTTTTGCGTTTCTACCTGCAAAATACGCCAAAAACACCATGTTTGGCTCATTCATGCAAAAACATCTCCCTCCCCCCCTGGTAAAAAATCCCGACAAATACCCTGCGCTCTGGGCTCATTATCCAAACACGAAGCCGCGGACAATTAATGTTACATGACAGACAAGATAGGGCACCTAAAACATCCACTCACGATATATGTATATGCAAAATTTCAGCCTTCCAACTATCTCCAGCAGCTTTAACCAGGAACTGGTTCAATTTTGAACCAGTTGAACCAGATCTGGCCAGCCATGGGTCGGATCACCAAAGTAACACCACCAGTGAATTCCCCATGCCCAATAACCTTTGTATGCAAAATTTCAGCCTTCTAGATATCTCCAGTTGCTTGAACCAGGACCTGGTTCAACTTTGAACCAGTTGAACCAGATCTGGCAAGCCATGGGTTGGATCACCAATGTTACACCACCAGTGAATTCCCCAAGCCCAATAACCTTTGTATGCAAAATCTCAGCCTTCCAACTATCTCCAGTAGCTTGAACCAGGAACTGGTTCAATTTTGAACCAGTTGAACCAGATCTGGCCAGCCATGGGTCGGATCACCAAAGTTACACCACCAGTGAATTTCCCATGCCCAATAACCTTTGTATGCAAAATCTCAGCCTTCCAACTAGTAGCTTGAACCAGGTACTGGTTCAATTTTGAACCAGTTGAACCGGATCTGGCCAGCCATGGGTCGGATCACCAAAGTTACACCACCAATGAATTCCCCATGCCCAATAACCTTTGTATGCAAAATCTCAGCCTTCCAACTATCTCCAGTAGCTTGAACCAGGAACTGGTTCAATTTTGAACCAGTTGAACCAGATCTGGCCAGCCATGGGTCGGATCACCAAAGTAACACCACCAGCGAATTCCCCAAGCCCAATAACCTTTGTATGCAAAATTTCAGCCTTCTAGCTATCTCCAGTAGCTTGAACCAGGAACTGGTTCAACTTTGAACCAGTTGAACCAGATGAACCAGGCGAGATACGGTGTCGGCACTGTGCTCATCGTGTTCAGCGACCCCGATTTACTATATATGGGTACCACCCCAAGGCCGAAAAACGCTGTTTTTGCCCGTTTTTAGACTAATTTAAAATTTTCGGATTTAGAAATTTTTCAGCTTGAAGGTGTCCAAAAACGCTATTTTTTCCATTTTTGACCATCTATAAAAATCGAACCAGATCGAAATTCGGAAAAAACATAAACTTGCTAAGTACCATTGCCTAGATATTCAAAAAATAGTATAGAAAAATTTTTCCTATGGGCCGTTCGAAAAATCGAGTTAACACAAAATTGACAAAAATCATGCTGAATACAGAGAAACAAACCCCCACTTTCAAACCCGTAAGAGAAAGTCGATTTTTTCAAAGTTCACTTTTTTCGGGGCAAGTTTGGTATCATTCGAAAGCTCTTGGCCTGGAGATTTCAAAAATGTAAATATTAGCTCTTAATTCATTCCCGTTAATTAGTTATGCCTAATTAGCACTTTTCAAAATCCGCAAAGTGTTTTTATAGCTCATATTATGGGGGGCTCTCCGAGCTCCCCCATGATACTAAATTTAAACTTGAACTCCTGTGTAAATTATTCTACCTAATTATCTGTAAGATAATTCGCACAGCTTTTAACGTTTTATGGACTGGAATACTTTGGCGAGTTGTAAAAACAGCCATAATTCCTACGAATCTGCTCCGGGCTGGAGGCCTCGTTGTTCCTGCATGAACTGGCATTTTCTGCTTTTAGATCCGAAGCGATATATAATATAATCTATAATATATATAATATATAATTAATAATAATATATAATCTGTTTTGTGTCTGTCTAAAAACAGCAACCGTCACCAGCTAGACTGAATCTGATATTTTCCAGTACTATTGTTAAGCTTATGTTTGTACAAAATCTAATTGCTAATTATACACAATTAATTATTATAAACTGATTCATATATTGAATTAAACAGGGATTTTTAATACCTGTTTTAGGAGTTCAACCTGGCACTGTGGTCATAACAAAAGATGCTATGAACGGTCTACTAGTTCCGGAATATGAACAGGTTTATTTCTTTCCACATGTAGCACTTATATATGTAGATTATGTCTGATGAAACAAACAATTCGTAGCTCTTGTTGTTGCATTGATTTGATCCAAACCGAAGGTTGTGAGGTCTATCGCAACTTCAGAATTTTCTGTAGTGGCACACGATATGTTACATGACACAAATACATAACAATAATACCATTAGTCTCTGGTATCATGCTTATGCTTCGGTTGTCTCTCTTGCCCAGACTTCTTGTTTGCAAACCTTTTGTTTTCTAGTTTGTGCTCGGGAAGAGAGTAAAGTACTTGTCCTCTGGCGATGAAGCATTAGCCCAGGAACTTCATAGTGTTGGAGAACAACTGGGCTATCCTGTGGTTGTCGGAAACACGTTAGCCACGGACGGCTTTTACGAAGGTTCATATTTGGCTTCTTTAATAGGAATATAACCGCAGTTTAATGGCATATGAAAAATGACTCATAAAAAAGGGCCATTTTTTATTTTGCGCACCGGGTTCCACTTCTATAACATTTTCCGAAAAAACCAAAACTACACTCCTTGTGCTCTTTGTATATATGGGATATGACATGAAATCATATTGACGATAGCATCGTTTTTAGACGTGTTTGCTAACAGTTTGCTCTTTATTATCCCCCCCCCCCCACTTCTATTACTATATATATAGGTCGAGGCCGATATTACTAAAGATATTACTCTTCCCCCCCCCCTTCCCCCCCCCTCCTTCTCCCCCCCCCCCCCTTTCTTTGTAGATAGCACGTATATATTAGTATGTTTATTGTTTATTTATTCATTTGCTTATCTATTTAATATACATACCTACCTACTACTTTGTTTGTTGTAGAACAGGCTCGGCTTAATGGTTTCTTTTGCACAACGACTGATGAACAAGCTCTAGAGTTTGTTAAAACTATGCACCTGAAAGGCGTCAGAAATATAGAAATGGAATCGTCCTGTTTTATGGCCCTGGGCAGAAGGGCTGGAGTCAAATGTAAAAAATCCTAAAATATTTGGTGATGAAAACTATCCTTCCGTCCACTGGCAGCATCTGTCAGTTTGTTTGTTTGTTTGTCAATGTGTTACAGCAGAACCTTGTAGTTCCAGTTTCAGGCGGTAGTTGGAAAAAAATTATATAGACTTATTTCAGTTCGAGATATATAGATTTTTGTGCCAGCTCCAGCTTGTGAAAGCAGTCCAAGTTCATGCTTTAGCCTTAGTATTATATGGTATTATTTTGTTTTCCCAACCAAAAATACGTTGCAAACAAGCAAATCAAGAGAACAACAAATATATATTAATCATGGCAAATATTAAATGTAAAATGTTTAACGTTAAAAAGCCTAATTAGTCGTTTTACCTACAGACTTTTTTCAGCTCAAATCAGATGTCATTTCTGTTCATAATTTTATTATTTAGTTCTTTTCTGTAATAACAATTTCTGGTGTTCGTTCAAACAGTTTTTATATTTAATGTTTACTTATTTAGGCGGCATCATTTGTGTTGCTCTTGTGGACAGACTTCAGTCCGACCAAGTGGTCGATATTGATCCCGAGTGGGATGAGATTCCAGGAAAAATTGTTACCGCTTTTATAAAGAGGAGAATTTAGTGCTGCTGCCTCACGATTTCAGCTTCATAACTTCAGTTTTGTGCCATTAAGGGTTTAGTTCAATTTTTTTCGGTAAATATGTAATAAACAACATGACACCGCAATTATATATATATATATATATATATATATATATATATATATATATATATATATATATATATATATATATATTATATGTTTATATGCATTTTGTTGAACTGTTTTCATATGTACATAACCGCATTATCAGCATTGCTCGTTAACTGTTATCATGCATTAAAGATTGATAAAGCTTATTTCAAGCTTGATTAAACATAACTTGGCTTCTGCTATTTGCTTCTGATGATGACCGACGACAAACTGGGGACCCGTTCTTAAAATTTTCCTGTATTGCTAAAATTAGCTATACAGTTTCTTCAAGTAAATAGTACGAAGACAGTAGGTATATGTACGTTACATGTGCAAATTTGGATTTCAGCCCCAATTTGGAGGATCAAATCATTCATGTACAACAATTACCTATTTTTAAGATTTCCTAGGACCAGGCACCAGAAGACCGGTCTTGCACGGACAGAGCAAGAAATCGAAGTTCCATTTTTGCTTCAGCTTTTCATTAGGTACTAATTATACATTAGATAGATAGCTAGATATAGGCAGCTTTAACTTATACTAAAATAACGGTGATAATTCCGTATACGCACACTTGCACTGAGACTTGAGTGCACTCAATGCATCTAATTCCGTAGACGCACACTAGACTTTCAGTTAGAGTTTAAACTGGCCAGCCTGACCTTTTGCAAAAGAGTAGTAATAGAGAGATCAATTGAGCACACTTTGGGAGTCATTTTAATCCCAACTTTTGGGAGTCATTTTGATCCTAACGTTTGGGAGCTATTTTGATCCCTATTTTTAGGAGCCATTTGTGATAAAGCGGGTGACGGTCACGTAATGACTAGAATTTTTGGATGCCTAATTAGCTCTGAGATCATCAACCTGTAGAATTGTTAGGGAGACACATCCCAACTTTTGGGAGCCATTTTGATCCCAACTTTTGGGAGCCATTTTGATCCAAAC
This sequence comes from Trissonchulus latispiculum, assembly GCA_030248195.1. Lineage (NCBI taxonomy): Eukaryota > Metazoa > Nematoda > Enoplea > Enoplida > Ironidae > Trissonchulus > Trissonchulus latispiculum. Next base: position 901 of record JASAND010020052.1, on the reverse strand, counting down.
TTTTGGGAGCCGTTTTGATCCCAACTTTTGAATGCCATTTTGATCCCAACTTTTTCGATCTATGAAAGGTCTGACGGGAATTTGTGTTTGAGTACTTACTTGAATTCCAACTTTTTGGGAGCTGTTTTGATCCCAACTTTTTGGGAGCTATTTTGATCCCAAATTTTGGAAGCCATTTTGATCCCAACTTTTGGGAGCCATTTTGATCCCAACTTTTTGGGAGCTATTTTGATCCCAACTGTTTGGGAGCTATTTTGATCCCAAATTTTGGAAGTTATGTTGAATCCTAATTTTTGAGTGACCATTTGCATCCCGTGATAATCAGAATATTATGTAAAATCTCTTGTTTTGGCTCAGATAATGAAAATTCTTCCAAGACAAGTCATCTACCAATACAGTCGTAATATGGACGTTCAGCACTGAATCTCCTATGTTCATTTAATGTTCACAACTTTGGGAGGTGTTAACGTTTATGAAACCTATACTGTTTATGCAGCAAAGTTGATTGATCTATCAATTTGTTGGCCTGAAGTGAAGTTGTGAAATATTACCTGAAGTTGTGAAATATACCAGAGATCCAGTCAAGATGTCAGCAGAAGGTGCAAGTGGTAAGTCTCTTTAAATGCAAAAGTGCTTTGAATGTATATTGGTAGTATTGAATGTAATGTATTTGGATGAAATGATAGAAATTCTGCGACTACCAATTTTTATTTCAGAAACTCAGCAGCCTGTGTGCCCTCTGTGCCCGCAACGATTCACACTGCTACACAACCTGCAGAGACACCTTCGGAAGAAACATCGAATGGAGTACCGTACCTTGTTTCCCAGGAAGAATGATCACATGTGCTCCATATGCTATCAGACATTCACCCTGTCGTACAACTTGTACAGACACATGAAA
>JASAND010020050.1:0-95976 GCA_030248195.1 Trissonchulus latispiculum | reverse complement strand
TTTAAAGTTTGCAGCAGTCATACTGATTTCTCTGATCAGGTTTAAGTTGTGTCAAACTTGATCTTGAGCTTTTAGTTTCTAACTCCTGAAGAGAGTAGATTTAGTAGTGCTCGTTTAACTCTTTCATGAAAAGTTCGCAAGAAATGTTGACAGCGCCCTACTAATTATTCAAACCTACAGTTCGGTTGTGTCAGTTTTACATTTTAATGAATTGTTCGTTTTACGGGGCATACTGTCAGCAGACATCTAGTTACTGAAAAGCCGGGCTGGAAAAACCCTCGACCGTGGGATTGCTTTCATAAGTCGAATCTGAATGGGCTGTTGTCCTGAATTCTGTGAACAGCGGCCAGGCTGATGTCTCAAGGCCAAGTATCATTTTCCAATAGAGAAGTTGTGTCCAGGCAACCGCCGTGGATAGTGGTGTGTAACTCGTTACTGAGACGTTTCCTGTCCCATTTTTCATTTGATATGTTCCGATGAATATTGCAAACTTGCAAAATCAATACCGTCCGATGTGGGGCTCGAACCCACGACCCCAGGATTAAGAGTCCTGTGCTCTACCGAATGAGCTAACCGGGCTTCTGCGATGATTGCACACTCGCTGCATTCACTGCAGATTTGGAAAGCAGCGGATGCGAGATTGGTTCAATACATTGTTGCTTTCGTTGACTTGTATTACAAAATTAGCGCTTGCGGTAATAAAGTTGATAAGACTGAAGCAAGGGTTGATCGGGCTCATATTTCAGTCGACGACAGAAGCTTGTAAATAGACCAAATTTTCCAAGGGTCTTGTTTGCAGCACTTATACTGATTTCTCTGATCAGGTTTAAGTTGTGTCAAACTTGATCCTGAGCTTTTAGTTTCTAATTCCTGAAAAGAGTAGATTTAGTATTACTCGTTTAACTCTTTCATGAAAAGATCCCAAGAAATGTTGACAGCGCCCTACTAATTATTAAAACCTCCAGTTCGGTTGTGTCAGTTTTACATTGTAATGAATTGTTCGTTTTTCGGAGCATACTGTCAGCAGACATCTGGTTCCTGAAAAGCCGTGCTGGAAAAACCGTCTACCGTGGGATTGCTTTCATTAGGTCGAATCTGAATGGGCTGTTGTCCTGAATTCTGTGAACAGCGGCCAGGCTGATGTCTCAAGGACAAGTATCATTTTCCAATAGAGAAGCTGTGTCCAGCTAACCGCCGTGGATAGTGGTGAGTAACTCGTTACTGAGACGTTTCCTGTCCCAGTGTTCATCTGATATGTTCCGATGAATATTGCAGTGGTCAGGACAATTAAAATACAATACAGTAAGATTGAAAACTTGCAAAATCAATACCGCCCGATGTGGGGCTCGAACCCACGACCCCAGGATTAAGAGTCCTGTGCTCTACCGACTGAGCTAACCGGGCTTCTGAGATGCTTGCACAGTCGCGGCAATCACTGTAGATTTGGAAAGCAGCGGATGCGAGATTGGTTCAATACATTGTTGCTTTCATTGACTTGTATTACAAAATTAGCGCTTGCGGTAGTAAAGTTGATAAGACTAAAGCAAGGGTTGATCGGGCTCATATTTCAGTCGACGACAGAAGCTCGTAAATAGACCAAATTTTCCAAGGGTCTTTTTCTTTAAAGTTTGCAGCAGTTATACTGATTTCTCTGATCAGGTTTAAGTTGTGTCAAACTTGATCTTGAGCTTTTAGTTTCTAACTCCTGAAAAGAGTAGATTTAGTAGTGCTCGTTTAACTCTTTCATGAAAAGATCCCAAGAAATGTTGACAGCGCCCTACTAATCATTCAAACCTCCAGTTCGGTTGTGTCAGTTTTAGATTTTAATGAATTGTTCGTTTTTCGGAGCATACTGTCAGCAGACATCTAGTTACTGAAAAGCCGGGCTGGACAAAGCCTCGACCGTGGGATTGCTTTCATTAAGTCGAATCTGAATGGGCTGTTGTCCTGAATTCTGTGAACAGCGGCCAGGCTGATGTCTCAAGGCCAAGTATCATCTTCCCATAGAGAAGTTGTGTCCAGGCAACCGCCGTGGATAGTGGTGAGTAACTCGTGACTGAGACGTTTCCTGTTCTAGTTTTCATCTGATATGTTCCGATGAATATTGCAGTGGTCAGGACAATTAAAATACAATACAGTAAGATTGAAAACTTGCAAAATCAATACCGCCCGATGTGGGGCTCGAACCCACGACCCCAGGATTAAGAGTCCTGTGCTCTACCGACTGAGCTAACCGGGCTTCTGCGATGCTTGCACACTCGCGGCAATCACTGTAGATTTGGAAAGCAGCGGATGCGAGATTGGTTCAATACATTGTTGCTTTCGTTGACTTGTATTACAAAATTAGCGCTTGCGGTAATAAAGTTGATAAGACTGAAGCAAGGGTTGATCGGGCTCATATTTCAGTCGACGACAGAAGCTTGTAAATAGACCAAATTTTCCAAGGGTCTTTTTTTAAAGTTTGCAGCAGTTACACTGATTTCTCTGATCAGGTTTAGGTTGTGTCAAACTTAATCTTGAGCTTTTAGTTTCTAACTCCTGAAGAGAGTAGATTTAGTAGTGCTCGTTTAACTCTTTCATAAAAAGATCCCAAGAAATGTTGACAGCGCCCTACTAATTGTTCAAACCTCCAGTTCGGTTGTGTCAGTTTTACATTTTAATGAATTGTTCGTTTTACGCGGCAACTGTCAGCAGACATCTGGTTCCTGAAAAGCCGTGCTGGAAAAACCGTCTACCATTTGATTGCATTCATAAGTCGAATATGACTGGGCTATGTTGTCCTGAATTCCGTGAACAACGGCCGGCTGATGTCTCAATGCCAAGTATCATTTTCCAATAGAGAAGTTGTGTCCAGCTAACCGCCGTGGATAGTGGTGAGTAACTCGTTATTGAGACGTTTCCTGTTCCAGTTTTCATCTGATATGTTCCGATGAATATTGCAGTGGTCAGGACAATTAAAATACAGTACAGTAAGATTGAAAACTTGCAAAATCAATACTGCCAGATGTGGAGCTCGAACCAACGACCTCAGGATTAAGAGTCCTGTGCTCTACCGACTGAGCTAACCGGGCTTCTGCGATGCTTGCACACTCGCGGCAATCACTGTAGATTTGGAAAGCAGCGGATGCGAGATTGGTTCAATACATTGTTGCTTTCGTTGACTTGTATTACAAAATTAGCGCTTGCGGTAATAAAGTTGATAAGACTCAAGCAAGGGTTGATCGGGCTCATATTTCAGTCGACGACAGAAGCTTGTAAATAGACCAAATTTTCCAAGGGTCTTTTTTAATGTTTGCTGCAGTTACACTGATTTCTCTGATCAGGTTTAGGTTGTGTCAAACTTAATCTTGAGCTTTTAGTTTCTAACTCCTGAAGAGAGTAGATTTAGTAGTGCTCGTTTAACTCTTTCATAAAAAGATCCCAAGAAATGTTGACAGCGCCCTACTAATTGTTCAAACCTCCAGTTCGGTTGTGTCAGTTTTACATTTTAATGAATTGTTCGTTTTACGCGGCAACTGTCAGCAGACATCTGGTTCCTGAAAAGCCGTGCTGGAAAAACCGTCTACCATTTGATTGCATTCATAAGTCGAATATGAATGGGCTATGTTGTCCTGAATTCCGTGAACAGCGGCCAGGCTGATGTCTCAAGGCCAAGTATCATTTTCCAATAGTGAAGTTGTGTCCAGCTAACCGCCGTGGATAGTGGTGAGTAACTCGTTACTGAGACGTTTCCTTTTCCAGTTTTCATCTGATATGTTCCGATGAATATTGCAGTGGTCAGGACAATTAAAATACAGTACAGTAAGATTGAAAACTTGCAAAATCCATAACGCCCGATGTGGGGCTCGAACCCACGACCCCAGGATTAAGAGTCCTGTGCTCTACCGACTGAGCTAACCGGGCTTCTGCGATGCTTGCACACTCGCGGCATTCACTGTAGATTTGGAAAGCAGCGGATACGAGATTGGTTCAATACATTGTTGCTTTTGTTGACTTGTATTACAAAATTAGCGCTTGCGGTAATAAAGTTGATAAGACTGAAGCAAGGGTTGATCGGGCTCATATTTCAGTCGACGACAGAAGCTTGTAAATAGACCAAATTTTCCAAGGGTCTTTTTTAATGTTTGCTGCAGTTACACTGATTTCTCTGATCAGGTTTAAGTTGTGTCAAACTTGATCTTGAGCTTTTAGTTTCTAGCTCCTGAAAAGAGTAGATTTAGTAGTACTCGTTTAACTTTTTCATGAAAAGATCCCAAGAAATGTTGACAGCGCCCTACTAATTATTCAAACCTCCAGTTCGGTTGCGTCAGTTTTACATTTTAATGAACCGTTCATTTTACGCGGCAACCGTCAGCAAACATCTGGTTCCTGAAAAGCCGTGCTGAAAAAACCCTCTACCGTGGGATTGCATTCGTAAGTCGAAAATGAATAGGCTATTTTGTCCTGAATTCTGTGAACAGCGGCCAGGCTGATGTCTCATGGCCAAGTATCATTTTCCCATAGAGAAGTTGTATCCAGGCAACTGCCGTGGATAGTGGTGAGTAAGTCGTTATTGAAACGTTTCCTCTTCCAGTTTTCATCTGATATGTTCCGACGAATATTGCAGTGGTCAGGACAATTAAAATACAATACAGTAAGATTGAAAACTTGCAAAATCAATACCGCCCGATGTGGGGCTCGAACCCACGACCCCAGGATTAAGAGTCCTGTGCTCTACCGACTGAGCTAACCGGGCTTCTGCGATGCTTGCACACTCGCGGCAATCACTGTGGGTTTGGAAAGCAGCGGATGCGAGATTGTTTCAATACATTGTTGCTTGCATTGACTTGTATTACAAAATTAGCGCTTGCGGTAGTAAAGCTGATAAGACTGGAGCAATGGTTGATCGGGCTCATATTTCAGTCGACGACAGAAGCTTGTAAATAGACCAGATTTTCCAAGGGTTTTTTAAAGTTTGCAGCAGTTATACTGATTTCTCTGATCAGGTTTAAGTTGTGTCAAATTTGATCTTGAGCTTTTAGTTTCTAACTCCTGAAAAGAGTAGATTTAGTAGTGCTCGTTTAACTCTTTCATGAAAACGTCCCAAGAAATGTTGACAGCGCCCTACTAATTATTCAAACCTCCAGTTCGCTTGAGTCAGTTTTAGATATTAATGAATTATTTGTTTTTCGGAGCATACTGTCAGCAGACATCTAGTTACTGAAAAGCCGGGCTGGACAAAGGCTCGACCGTGGGATTGCTTTCATTAGGTCGAATCTGAATGGGCTGTTGTCCTGAATTCTGTGAACAGCGGCCAGGCTGATGTCTCAAGGACAAGTATCATTTTCCAATAGAGAAACTGTGTCCAGCTAACCGCCGTGGATAGTGGTGAGTAACTCGTTACTGAGACGTTTCCTGTCCCAGTGTTCATCTAATATGTTCCGATGAATATTGCAGTGGTCAGGACAATTAAAATACAATACAGTAAGATTGAAAACTTGCAAAATCAATACCGCCCGATGTGGGGCTCGAACCCACGACCCCAGGATTAAGAGTCCTGTGCTCTACCGACTGAGCTAACCGGGCTTCTGCGATGATTGCACACTCGCGGCAATCACTGTGGGTTTGGAAAGCAGCGGATGCGAGATTGTTTCAATACATTGTTGCTTGCATTGACTTGTATTACAAAATTAGCGCTTGCGGTAGTAAAGCTGATAAGACTGGAGCAATGGTTGATCGGGCTCATATTTCAGTCGACGACAGAAGCTTGTAAATAGACCTAATTTTCCAAGGGTTTTCTAAGACTAGTTTGAGCTTCACCGTATTTATTTCATTGTGTTGCTTTGTTTGGATACTCTCTCGCATAGTAGTTGGTGTGGTGCCGGCGCTGGTCCCGACACAATCGAACCTCTTCCGGTAGAATTTTAGTTTCTATTGGCAAGGCAAGGCAAAAACCCCCATCTGTGACTCAGAAGGCAAAGTGGGGAGTTGAAACTTTAGTCAAAGCTAACGTCACCGAACTAATCACTGACAAATATGAAAAACAATCGCAACCAAGTAGCGATAAGAGCTTTGCACCTCAACTCTGAGGCAGGGACAAAGGTATTCAGATAAAGAATCTAAAAAACTGAGCTTATTCGAACGAGCGTGGCGCTGAGAGGATTCACGCAAGTGGAGAGAAAAGCTAACAACCTTTGTTCCTCCAAGTTTTATCTCATTTTGACGAAAGTAGACTGCCGCAAGGTGATTTATATGAAGAAAAAACAGGGCTGAGTTGCGAAAGGAATTTGGTGACCGTAAAGCACCGTAGAGAGAATAATAGGATGCACATTTAATGATTCCCAGAAAGGTTTACAGTTTTTAAGATTCCCACTAAAGATCCCGTTCTCTGCATTAGTGGCATGTAGCGAAATCAATGTTTCAATGTTAAAATTACCTTTGACGATGTCATCTTGAGACTGTTCAGGTGGTGCCGCTGACGCTTGGTTCTGGGACAGGACTGGGTCCGCCGGCGGGGCGGTGCAGGAGCCAGAGGGATTGAACGGGCATTGTGGTTTGAAATGACCATAGGCTCCGCAGCCAAAGCACTTCCCGGCGCCGTTTCCGCTACGTGGGAATTTCCCAAGGTTTCCGGGGAGCAGAGCTGCCCTGTTGCCTGCTCCCCTCTGCCGAAAGGGCGGGTTGGGCGGCTGAGACGCTGACGAAGGTTGGGCTTAACCACTTTGATGGCATTCTGAAGGGTTTTCATCTTGTCCGGAGGGAGCGATTTCAGGATACTGCTTTATCCATGGCGCGGACCACGTCCCAACCATAGGAGTTGCCAATCAGCAGAGTCTGCTGACGATCGGCAAGCTTGGGGCAGCCTTCCGAACCAGTCGTTTCGCTTTTTTGATTTCATCTTTTTCTTGGCGCCGTGGAGCAAGAATAGGACTTCCTCGTTGATCTGGAAAAATAAAACTGTGACATAACTGCATTCAGAAGAACAGAAAAACCCTGTCAATAAGCGTAAAGGCATTGCCGAGGGCAGTTATAGAGAAAGTTAATAAAGTAGTACATAGAACACGGAAGAAATAAAGTATTTAGTAGGAGTAAAAGAATTAAAGAGCAACAGACCTCATACTGCATTTGAGAGTAGGATAGTAAATTAGTATCCGAAGCCTTCGGCAGTTTACTGGGCTTTGTGCGTTTCTTCCACTTCTTTTTGCTACTGGAATCCGTCGAACTAGAACTGCTAGAGTCATCAGTGCTAGAGGCGGTGGAGGAGCTAGAGTAGCAGCGAGCTTGCTTGGACTTGTGGTGGCGAGTTTTGTGCGAAGAAGTAGTGGGCGGGGGATCGCCCTGACAAGTTGACGGTTCAGGCACAGCCTGCTTGGACCGGCTGATTTGCTCTATGAGTTCATGCAGCTGTTGCCGCTGAGTGTCGTCATCACTCATGCTCTGAAACAGTCGAAATGCAGAAGGTATGGTGGGGGGGGGGAGGGTTGGGTAGACAGCCAAAATAGGTGGTCGAAAAGGGACGCAGGAAACGGTCAGAATAATAAACAATGAAGTGAGAATGTAACCACAGTGACACCTTATAAGATGCATTCTTAATTTGCATAGAAACAGGCAAGATATGCAAATGAGCAAGACTTGCTGTCAGTCAGGAGATTAATGTTACTATCCTGCCTCATACATGGCAAAAGCACACATTATCGCAAAACACATAAATTCCAAACTCTACGGCGGTATTATTCCCCTTTTAAAGGGTAACTTGTTTAAAGTTTGCAGCAGTTATACTGATTTGTCTGATCAGGTTCAACTTGTGTCAAACTTGAGTTCGAGCCTTTAGTTTATAACTCTTGAAAAGAGTAGATTTAGTATTCTCGTTTAACTTTTTCATGAAAAGATCCCAAGAAATGTTGACAGCGCCCTACTAATTATTCAAACCTCCAGTTCGGTTGCGTCAGTTTTACATTTTAATGAATCGTTCGTTTTACGCCGCATCTGATATGTTCCGATGAATATTGCAGTGGTCAGAACAATTAAAATATAGTACAGTAAGATTGAAAACTTGCAAAATCAATAAAGCCCGAAGAGGGGCTTGAACCCACGCCCCCAGGATTAAGAGTCCTGTGCTCTACCGACTAAGCTAACCGGGCTTCTGAGATGTTTGCGCACTCGCGGCAATCACTGTAGATTTGGAAAGCAGCGGATGCGCGATTGGTTCAATACATTGTTGCTTTCATTGAATTGTATTACAAAATTAGCGTTGGCGGTAATAAAGTTGATAAGACTGAAGCAAGGGTTGATCGGACTCATATTTCAGTCGACGACAGAAGCTTGTAAATAGACCAAATTTTCCAAGGTTCTTTTTTATACCGCCGGAGGCGGTATACTTGTATGGGTTGACCCATCTGAATTCATATCTTTTGCATGTAAGTTGCTTGGCTCGGAGGATTTCCGTCCTATCTTCAACACATGTCCCTGTTAACGCAGGTTTTTTTGCCCAACAATTTTTCTAAGATTTTGCAATTTTTAGAGCATCATTACAGTCGATTTAGTTCATTTTCAATGCCCTGTAAATTGTTTTGCAAACGATCACTCTCTGCCTTTTCTCATACTACCGAAAATCGGGCGTTATTTGCCTGTCACTTGATTGGCAGGGTTTAACAGATCAATAAATAGCTAAAACTGTTGTTACAATTTTCGTGTGCTAAGACTGAGTTTGAGCTTGCACCGTATTTATTTCATTAGTGTTTGCTTTGCTTTAGAATTTAGATAAAATAAATTGTTTAAAATAAACATATGGATAAATGATAATTTTCTCTCTCGCAGTTTACTCAATAGAAACGTTATTGTCAGAGTAGTGTAGTGGCTAGGGTGTCCGCTTGGCGCTGGTCCCGACACAGATCGAATCCTTCTTCCGGTAGAATTTTAGTTTCATAATTGGCAATGGCAAATGGCAATAAAATACCCCCATTCTTGTGACTCAGAGACGGCAAATGTCGGGGAGTTGAAACTTTAGTCAAAAGCTAACGTCACCGTACACTAAGATCATACTATGAACAATATGATGAAAACAAACAAATCGTTGAACACATAAATTCCAAACTCTACGGCGGTATTATTCCCCTTTTAAAGGGTAACTTGTTTAAAGTTTGCAGCAGTTATACTGATTTCTCTGATCAGGTTTAACTTGTGTCAAACTTGAGTTTGAGCCTTTAGTTTCTAACTCTTGAAAAGAGTAGATTTAGTATTCTCGTTTAACTCTTTCATGAAAAGATCCCAAGAAATGTTGACAGCGCCCTACTAATTATTCAAACCTCCAGTTCGGTTGCGTCAGTTTTACATTTTAATGAACCGTTCGTTTTACGCCGCATCTGATATGTTCCGATGAATATTGCAGTGGTCAGAACAATTAATATATAGTACAGTAAGATTGAAAACTTGCAAAATCAATAAAGCCCGAAGAGGGGCTTGAACCCACGCCCCCAGGATTAAGAGTCCTGTGCTCTACCGACTAAGCTAACCGGGCTTCTGAGATGTTTGCGCACTCGCGGCAATCACTGTAGATTTGGAAAGCAGCGGATGCGCGCTTGGTTCAATACATTGTTGCTTTCATTGAATTGTACTGCAAAATTAGCGCTTGCGGTAATAAAGTTGATAAGACTGAAGCAAGGGTTGATCGGGCTCATATTTCAGTCGACGACAGAAGCTTGTAAATAGACCAAACTTTCCAAGGGTCTTTTTCTTTAATGTTTGCAGCAGTTATACTGATTTCTCTGATCAGGTTTAACTTGTGTCAAACTTGAGTTTGAGCCTTTAGTTTCTTACTCTTGAAAAGAGCAGATTTAGTATTCTCGTTTAACTCTTTCATGAAAAGGTTGCGTCAGTTTTACATTTTAATGAACCGTTCGTTTTACGCGGCAGCTGCCAGCAAACATCTGGTTCCTGAAAAGCCGTGCTGAAAAAACCCTCTACCGTGGGATTGCATTCGTAAGTCGAATATGAATAGGCTATTTTGTCCTGAATTCTGTGAACAGCGGCCAGGCTGATGTCTCAAGGCCAAGTATCATTTTCAAGTTGATTGTTTCAAGTTTCAAGTTGTATCCAGGCAACCGCCGTGGATAGTGGTGAGTAAGTCGTTATTGAAACGTTTAACTTGTGTCAAACTTGAGTTCGAGCCTTTAGTTTATAACTCTTGAAAAGAGTAGATTTAGTATTCTCGTTTAACTCTTTCATGAAAAGATCCCAAGAAATGTTGACAGCGCCCTACTAATTATTCAAACCTCCAGTTCGGTTGCGTCAGTTTTACATTTTAACGAACCGTTCGTTTTACGCGGCAGCTGCCAGCAAACATCTGGTTCCTGAAAAGCCGTGCTGAAAAAACCCTCTACCGTGGGATTGCATTCGTAAGTCGAATATGAATAGGCTATTTTGTCCTGAATTCTGTGAACAGCGGCCAGGCTGATGTCTCAAGGCCAAGTATCATTTTCAAGTTGATTGTTTCAAGTTTCAAGTTGTATCCAGGCAACCGCCGTGGATAGTGGTGAGTAAGTCGTTATTGAGACGTTTCCTCTTCCAGTTTTCACCTGATATGTTCCGATGAATATTGCAGTGGTCAGGACAATTAAAATACAGTACAGTAAAGACTTGCAAAATCAATACCGCCCGATGTGGGGCTCGAACCCACGACCCCAGGATTAAGAGTCCTGTGCTCTACCGACTGAGCTAACCGGGCTTCTGCGATGATTGCATACTCGCTGCATTCACTGTAGATTTGGAAAGCAGCGGATGCGAGATTGGTTCAATTGATTGTTGCTTTCATTGAATTGTATTGCAAAATTAGCGCTTGCGGTAATAAAGTTGATAAGACTGAAGCAAGGGTTGATCGGGCTCACATTTCAGTCGACGACAGAAGGTTGTAAATAGACCAAATTTTACAAGGGTCTTTTTCTTTACTTTCTTTCTTTCGGACTTTCTTCGGATGCAGTGGGATCGTAACGACATTAAATGAATTTATTTCAAGTAATAGTTAATAAATGTAAAGTAAAAGTGAAAGTTTAATAAAAATTCTGAGGGTCTTGCCGCTGTCATTAGTTTTACGTTTAGTAAAGTTAGTCCAAAAGTAAAAGGAAAGGGAGAGGGAAAGGAAATTGGAAAGTATTTATTGTTTTCAGGTAAAAAGTTATAAAATTAATCTAATGGAAAATGTAAACACAAATCACAACACATAAGTCAATCTATTTCTTAAAATAAAAATCCAAATGTATTTTTCTGGCACTGAATGAGTTTAAAATTTTACATTTCTTGTCAGTAAAAATGTTGTATCCGATCACAAAAATTTAGTTTTTTTATGCATGACATTTTATTTTTTCCGTACGCCCCACTCCAGTTGGATGTGCACCGGTTAGAAGTAGCGTCAGCCACGATAATTTTAAATTTTGACTATTGGGGAAGGGTAATTGGCTGACACCGAATAATTGCCTTCACAATTACCCGAGGCGATTACCAAGGCTTGAGATTTGTCCATCACCGTCTATGTGCTGAACGCACCTCGGTAGCTCCACCCGAAGGCGGCCGCCCCTTACCTCTCGGACAATTAATTGACATAGGCGGGAAGGAGGATTGCTAAAGTCCGGTGTCAGCTGGCCCGTTTGAAAAACTAAACATTGTAATTTGTTGAGGGATCCTTAGGATCAAAAGTCTCATGTTTGCGGCCGATTGATGCAGATGGTACATTCGCCCAATCTGATCAGCCTGTTGTGTTGCGTAGAGCTTTACAGCCGTGACGTGGTAAATATTTAAACAAATTTTAATAAGACAGAGACCCGGGGGACCTTTTCCACCCCCCCAAGCCTTGTGTCTTTAATAGAAATAAATTAAACTAACATACTTTGGGTTTGTGCTTACCACTCGCCTGGTAACCCCTGGTGTGCGTGGGGGGCTCCTGGATAGGTGTTGTTGCTGTTGTAGCAGTTGCAGTTGTTGGTGTTGATGCTGCTGTTGTTGCTGTTGTCATCGTCGTTGTTGCTGTCGTGGCTGTTGGTCCAAGGCGAGGCTATGTGGTCTCATTAAGAAATTACGTAAAAGGAGACGAAAAGAAACTACTTAAAACTAATAGTACTTCGTGCAGCTTTCACTTGTTTGCTGCCTTTTATGCTGTTCCAAGTTCCAAAGACAAGCAGTTGACGTTAGCCAAATTTTGTTATGGGATTTGCTCTGATAATCCAAATGCTTTCTGAAATTTGTTTGCATTCAAAGGTTAGACGAAGGGGACAGCACAACGGTGGTACGAAACTCGGAAAATTGCTGACCTGAGCGCGGTCACAAAATAAAACCAATGTCGTCTGTACCAGCATCAGTTCTGATACCGTGACAATTAGTTAAAGGTCCCTATAATCCATTTTATGGCTTTAAAACTCTTTAAAATAACTTAGATGTGAATATCCATCTAATCTAAGCTCAATGTGAATTAAACCCCTGAAAACATTAAATTTCAAAATGGCCAAATACGAAAAATGGGCTAAAATTTCTTGGGTATCCGAAAGTGCTCGGGTACCCGGGTAGTGTCGCAATTACCCGACATAGAGCTTCGGATAGTACCGGGTACCCGGGTCCAAATTTTTGGACCCGTGCTACTAAGTACCTTAATAAATATTAAATGTATTAAACTCTGTATATAATTGTGGAATTAGAATTTTGATTTACGCCTTTAAGATGTTTTAATTAATTTTCGAATATTTAAAATTTAACATGGTATTAAATTCTAAATTTTCAAAAATTAATTAAACTAGTTGGCCCCAAAAGGGGGGCAATATTCCTTTGTAGACCTATTATTATTCAATTGCAAAATTTGTCTTGGATCAAGCTCTGCTAAACTATTGAAGCTCCAGGTTTACGTTACAAAATCTCCGCCTTCTCTTGAGTTATTTGTACTTGGATTTGCAATTATAGTCTAAGAAACTCCATTGAACTTCTGTCATGTCTTATCAGTCTTCGTTCGGGCCAACTTGTTTCACTCTCTCTACGTCTGGATGTCTGGAGCGTCCAACAAGTCAAATACTAGAGATTCTGCTAATGTTCACGTATTTTACAAAATCAACATTATCAGTTTCCTGGTAGTCGTCAATTATAGACAAGTTGCACCATTCCTGTTGCAAAACTTTGGAAACTTTGATTAAAACACAAGATTAGGCATAAGTCAAGGATAGGCAAGTTGTATATTTTATCAGTGCCGCACTGCTGAAACTTCCCATGTGGTAACAGTTGGCTGTTGCTTAGTTGAATCTGTCATAGGTCAAATCGAATGGAAAGTTCTTCTGTTAATGCTTTACACAACTGGGAGCAAGCTCCTGCTTTGCTGAACTTCTTAAATAAAATCATTGGTACTGTAAATTTTCTATTTTTCCAATGTCGGACTTGAAATGTATGTAACGGACTTTATATAAAAAGAGACATAGCGATAGCAAATTTGTACTCGAATCTTTCTAAAATGTCGAACAAAATTAAAAGTTGTCAAATGCTCAGAATCCTGTTGCATCTAAAAGCTTGCTGTTTAGAACTTTCAACGTCACTGTGGGTGTTAATGGGTGGAAACCAATTTTTTGGCATCAAACTGTTTCCCAGTGTTAGATTGAGATTAAATTTTAAGATAGGCAAAAAATTACTCCCAAAAGAGTTTCGCCATTTGCACGAGTTTTCTTCGGATGTCACATGTTCTATAATAGCAAAATTGCTAAGCTTTTATGGGGGCTAATACTGAATCTTTGTTAAAAACTGGAAAACAGTTCTGAAGGTTGAAAGTTAAAATGTTAGTTTGATCGCCTCCATTGTCAGCTGATAGCAAGAAGTAATCTAGATGACAATTTCTGAGTATAAAAGAGGGACCAACTTTATCTAGGAACTATCAGTCCTTCAGCTGCTCTTATCCAATCTTCTCTACGTTCTTTCCATTTTCGCCTTGGCAAGTTTTTGAGACTTTGCTTCTGCATCCAGTCATGAACTTTCTTGTGGTCGCATCTGTTGCTGCTATATTTCTGGTTCAGGTAGGTTCCTCAAAGTCAAAGCATTTTCCATTTTTCACTACATAACAGGCAACGTACTTATGCAACATCAGTATATTAATGTATCGTGCAGAGTCTGCTAAATCCGCTAATTGTAACGTGCTCGTGCTGCTACAATGGACCTGCTGCGGGCGCGAGCTTTTACATTCTATATTTAGACTTATGAGATATTTTGCTCCAATTTACTATAATTTCACTCCAAATATCCAAGCCAGAAGTTAGTTAAAAGTGAATCTAACAATTGACCTGCCTTTTGCAAATTTGCAAAAATGAACACGCCGAAACCGAAATTGATATGTAAACAGTATCCCGCAACTAAACGAAACCAAAACTGATTGTAATACGCAACTATTGAAAATGTCCATGTTCAAATGCAGAAATTCATCTGCGAGTATTGCAAGCTTTATGTGGACAACCACATAACTTGCATCAAATTTATTCCTACATTACTAATTACTAATTCCTAAAATATTGCTGAAGTTCATGACATAGTGCAATTTAAAGTTTGAATTTAGTGTTATTCAAAGTTGCAGCTTAGTGAAATCTCATTAAATCCAAAACGTTTTTGTCCCTTATTACCCTGTTTTACCCTAAATGTTTAGCTAATTTTAGTGCTTTCACAACATGTTCTTAGAGTCGATCGGGTCCGCGTCGGTCCGCTCAGGCCCGCGGTTAATAAATTTGTCGGCCCGCGGGCTGGGCCAGGCCCGACAAAGGCACAGAAATGCTCTAGCACCTAGTACACAAGTGTGTATGCTAACATATTACAAGATTTGCAAGATACAACCCATGCATTTCGGACCAACAGCACACCGGTGCAAAGCTATCTGGTGAGAAAGTTGCATAAAGAATAGGTTTGCACAGTAACATCGCCACAAATATTTGCACGAAAAATTTACTTATAACCCCTGCCTTTTTTAGTGAGTTATGTTATAAATGGGACTGAATAACTTAATCTGATACATAGTCACGCACATTTAAAACAAGTACAGATATGTCATATAATTTTCTGTCCTGGATAATTTCAGTTTAGCGAAGGTGGAAGTCCGGAATGCAGAGGTCAATTTGAATCCTTCAAGGGCTGTTTGAAGGAAAAATTGAAGGCAGCAAAAGAATCTCACAAGTCTG
This sequence comes from Trissonchulus latispiculum, assembly GCA_030248195.1. NCBI lineage: Eukaryota > Metazoa > Nematoda > Enoplea > Enoplida > Ironidae > Trissonchulus > Trissonchulus latispiculum. The sequence goes on along the minus strand of JASAND010020050.1, from coordinate 80,821 downwards.
AGGCGGAAGGAAAAGGTCGAAAGGCTAAGGAAGCTGTGGACAAATGCTTTACTGAGTAAGAACAGTCTTAGCTATTTTGGTTCTTATTTTACCGTTTAGTCTGAGTTATCGTTGTCATACGATGACCGATTTAAGGTACTTGAACACTGGGTCAATTTTGAACTTGCAAAGACTGGGGGTCATTATCATTAATGTCTCAACCCAGACCGGGTTAGGTCCGTCCCGAATAATTTAGTTATCTATAAAGCAATGTCCTCGGCTGTTTTCATCGTAAGAGGAGGGACCAATATTTGTCAGTTTCCTGTTCTCTTTCTGGTTCCTATTTCTCGATTCAGATTCAACTTCTGTTTGGCTTTGACCATATGAAAGCGACGGCCTCGGAAGTCAGCACAGATTTAGGAAGGTTGAAATTGGGAATAAAAATAGAATTGAAATAAAATGACTAATCATAGTCGAGAACTTGCCAGTTTCTTTTCTGGGTACAGGACTATAGTTCATTTCACTAATTTCTACACATTGCTCACTTGCTCACATGGCATGTTAATATTTTTGAGCAGGTAAATTTCATGTAGTTCAGTTATTCTAATCATACATTAAAACACGGGGTCCGATTCTGGGGGGTCTACTCCGACTTCGGCGAGCGGTCTACCACTGAAAAACTCCAAAATTTTAAGGGGGTCTGCCCCGAACTTAGCAGAAACAGCGAGTTTAATCTACTACTACTCTTTTTGTCGGTCTGAGGGAGTCTGCACCCCATCCCCCTACGTTATTCTATGATCGTAATCCATAGTATCTAGGATTGCGGATTGCATAACTCAGCAACGCGGAAAGTAAGTTATGTTGTTGGATGGCCTCGTAGAAACCTCTTCGACCAGCCGGGCCACACGAAAACAGGTTCTACAAACCAGGCTTTTAGGCGATTTGCTGTAGTTGGCTTTGTAAATCCACTTCTAAATTACTTGAGTGCATTGCATTTTATGCAGCGATTTCTGATATATACATGCACATATATATATATGTATATATATACATGCACACACACACACACACACACACATATATATATATATATATATATATATATATATATATATATACATATATTTCCATAAATGAGGTTATATCACACCCGAGATTCCTCCAGTCTAGTCTATATCGTAACGCGTTACGATATAGTTTGCTATATCGCTAAGCGAAAATCTATATCGATACGCATCGATATAGATTTATGTCTCCTTAAGCTTAAGAAATGGCATAGGGTTAGACGTGTTGACCCACGCTCTGTGCTAAGCCTGCGAGCAAAAACACCAGTAGATGAAAATGAGTTGAAACTAAATCAGTATAATTCAGCATTTCAGCCTCGACTAACACCAGCCTCGTTGAAACTTTCTAAAAATTAACTTGTAGAACAAGTTGTTTTAGTAACGGCTGCTCTGCACCTGATTGGGACGCTGAACCAACAAATGGTGGTGGGCCTCCACCTGGTGGACCTTTGGGCGGATTGGTTCAAAATCGAGCCAACGAAGCCAAAGACTGTTTGAACGACGTGAAATCCAAACATAAGGAAGCATTCAAACAATGCATGTCCAAAAAGGGACATGATGATTTGCCAGAACCAGACGAAGGAGATAAAGAAGAATTTGAAAGAAAATTTAAAGGATTTGCTGGGTATAAAATTTTTATGCGTACGGTATGTTTATCAGCATCTGGAGACTTGCCTAACGATTTCTTTTTGGACAAGGCTTTCGGGAAAAACAGTTGGTTGACTGTCTTTAGCGACTCACATTTAAAACTGCATTCTTCAAAATTTATTTTCATGCTTTATGGGCCAATCACAATATATAACGACAGAACACTATGGTGCGGAATTAACAAACGTAGCTGACATTTTTCACTACATTAATAAATGTAGCCGAAATTTTCGGCTACATTTATTAACGTAGCTGAACAGTTCGAGAACATTAATAAATGTAGCCCAACAGTTTGGCTACATAATAAATGTAGTCGAAATGCGAGGCTACATTAATAAATGTAGCCGAAACTTTCGGCTATATTTATTAATGTATCCGAACATTTCGACTACATTTGTTAATCTCTGGCAAATTAATTTTTGTGCGGCGGAATTAATTAAACATTGAAGCAGTTGGACGGAACGGCGAAATTAATCATTCATTCTCATGCTTTTGTTATTATCTTTTTGCTTCGGAAGAACACGTGTGGGTCGTTTCCTCCATTGTGCCATTTGCAAGCAACAAATCAGAGTTTCATACGTTTGTATGAGACTACCAGAAATATAAATATGAAATAAACAGTGTATGTTCTGGAATAAACAATTCGGCATATTAAACACTTGCTGGTGGAAACTGTTCTAATTTTGAAATACTCGCACTTGTTCATTACCAGTTATTTACTAATTTTATTTTCATAAGAATTTTATTTTTCATTCAATGTTTTTGTTTCGTTTCCGTATAGCCCCACTTCTTGTTTTAGCAGAGACCCGATTATTTCGTCAGACTTTGCAACAGAATTTATTAACCATGAATATATGCTAACACTGTTTCTAAATATTAAATGTTCACGTGACTAAAATCATAAAATTACAAAGCAGAAATGTCTTTGGTGAGTGAATATACCCATCTTTTTGCTTCAGAAAAGGTAAAGGTAAAGCTCAAGCCGTCTGCAAAGCATTGGGCGAATGTGGTAAACAGGAAGTGGCCGACTGTCTGGAGTCTAAGAAAGAGGAAGCAAAGGAGAATTTTGAAGGACCTTCTGTTGAACAATGCACTGAACATTTGAGCCAACTGTCTGACAAAATCTGTGCTGCTGTTCAAGAATGCAAAGCATCTTCTGGGTTAGTTTGATCATAGCAAACTCTTTCTTTAGTTGAGTCGGCTGCATTTGTGGCTTAGGATTTTAGGTATTAAAGTTGTAAGTTTGACCTGAATAATCGGTTTATGCAAGAAATTAAAGTTTGCTGATTATTATTATTATTATTATTATTATTATTATTATTATTATTATTATTATTATTATTATTATTATTATCCTCTATTCATATTTTAGTATCACTGCAGAATGTGAGGCTGAAGGAGAAAAATTCATGGAAGACGCCTGTGATTGCGCTGACGATCAGAAGGAATCAGCGAAGGCAGATGCCAAGGCCTGCTTCAGTAGTGGAGAAAACGGTCCGGCTGGTCTCTTGGGTGCCATCGCCGGTCGACGAGGAGGAGGAGGAGGAGGATCAGGCGGGCCAGGAGAATGTTTCAAGAAGGCCGTAGATGGAGAGCAGGGAAGAGAAGGAGGACCGTTTGGTCATTGTGGAGAAGGGAAGGATAAGAATCCTTGCAAGAATAGTTCCTCTGAACGAAAAGCGGAAGCCAAGAAACGATGCGAAGAAATGAAGAGGAAGAAGGAGGAAGTAAAGCAATGTCTGAAGGATAACGGAATTGACGGAGAGGAATTTGGAAAGAATATGGGAGAGCGATGCCTGAAAGGAGGAAGTGGTGGTGGAGCTCCTGGAAACTCAGGAGGTCTACGCGAACGTATTCGTGGCATATTTGCAGGATAGAATAGTTCTGTTTGTGTAAAATTTTCATATTAGTTTGATGTTATGATTGTGAACGTTTCGATAATGCACTTGGTTTTCACTTATGCATTAAACTCTATATTCTTACTATCCTCTTCAACAGTAGAGTTCTCTAGAGTTGTCTCTGTAATTATGTAACTATAAGATATCAATCTCCGGTTAATTTCCCAGAGCAAACCGAAAATTCTATGTCAAGTTATGCCGGATCTTTTATTTCCATGACCGGCGAAGGCTTGTTGCCAAGTTTCGGCTGCAGTTGATGTCTGCAGTTTAGGACAATATTGTAGTAGTTGTTGAGGGAAGGTAATAGACATGGCGGGCGAGCAGCGGGTGAACAGCGTATACCACAAAGGTTAAACTTCAGAGATTACCGTAACTTGACATTGGTTTAAAAACATACACTCTTTTACAAACGTTAAACAATGCTCGTGCCTCATACTGTAGCGGGGCTAGTACCTGATTCTACGTACAAGCACCGTTACCACACCCGAATACCAGCGGATGCCGAGGCCGTAGTACAAATAGACAACGAGCCGATTACAGGAGACGGTCGGGACAGCCTCGCCAAACAATAAACACGATAGTAACTGGCCCTAAGTGAAGAGATGCCTCCTCGCTCTCACTGTATTTGGATTCGAACAGGAATTACCTAGCTAGCAGGAGCTCAGTAGACTTAGCCTAATAAAGTTAGTAGCAATACTTTAATAAAATAAAGAACAACAAATATTATATAAAGATAATAAAAGAAATTATGGTCTGAGCCCTCAGATATTCAATACAAGCACACAAAAATAAGACTTACAGTTACAGCGGGCCAACGGCCAACGTACCAGAAATATGCTCTGGGGAGAGCAGGGGCCAAAGTATACACAGGGATAGTTACAGAGAAATACAGGGGAATATGGAGAGCGAAATTAGACAGGTGCACACTGTGATAGAACGTACTAAGACTGAAAGGGGAAGCGAGTGTTGGGTTGAACCCTCCCATGAGCGCCCCCTAGGGGATAATTTCCACCAAACACGTAGCTCCTCGTATAGCAAGGGGGGAACCCACCCATTCCCAAACATACACGTTGGGGGAGTTAATACGCGACTTGCAAAGTAAACCCAGCCCCTTTGGATGATGTTAGACAAAGCCAGCGGGTAGCTAACGTAGCTACAGCCGCCAGCAACGGAAAGGTTCACCATGTCCAACCTTGATCCGTTACATCTCCCCACGGCTCGCCATCCGAGCTCCCGAGTAGATCACGGTACAAACGGCAAACTGATACGTGACCTGAGCCCCGGCCTCGTCCCGAGTGATACCGCCGAAAAAGTTCGAATTGGAGGCAGCCATTCTAGGTTTGGCCGAGACCGGGCGATGCCGCTAGGTCCTCCCTGAAATGACTCGACACGAGTTTCGTGCCGAATCGCGCCACGGGGACCGAGGTGACCACCGAAGAAGGAGGGGGTCGTCGTTCCCTTCAAAGTCCGGATGACGGACGGCCCCATGACCACATCACCGGTTGGACGGGGTCCAGTTCGCAGTTCAGGGTGTTGATGTATGGCAGGATACCATGGGCCATTGCACCACCATCCCGTTTTCGATGAAGGAAGACCAAATCGGCCCACCGCAAAGCAGGGCCCGACCCATCCACGGGGACTTCCCGATAAATTTCCCAGAACACAGGGCTACCCTGACCAAGCATCCTGAAGAAGGATTCTGGATCATAACCGGGCATTTCAGGGTCCGCTGGGGGTCCCACTACATAGATATGGCGCTTCAGTTGACCAACGCCAATGGGAGAGTCTCTGAATAGGGCATTCAAAGTCAATAGAGATTCAGGGACCAAGACCTGGATATAGGGTTGAACCCTCGCCACGGAGACATTCATCAACGACATTCACTGGACCCTTGTCGAAGAATCGACATGGCCAATTGGCTGGTGATCATGGGCTGTTCCAGCTTCCAGTGATATAGACTTGGGGAATAGGCAGTCGGGCCCCGTGACACCACCAGGACGTTCACCACAAGAGACCAAAAAGCGCTTGGCGTCCTGATAGGCGACATGAGGAATATCTGCATGTTGGGCCAATACCTCGTCCACGGACAGGAGAGCCCCACTCGACGTTGGAGTTGAGCTCGATGTTCAAGGAACTCGGATCTCTGCGCCCAGTGAAGCTAGCTGAACTCGTTGATCTTCCATCATTGGTGGATACCAGCCAGGTTGGGTGACTGGATAGGCCATCGTGAGCCTGGGTGCACAGGCTTCCAGGAGGGTCGGCTGTAAAATTCCTTGTTGACGTTGAGCGTCTTCTTCTGTGGGAATACCAGGCCGAGCTCCAGTCTCTTCCGATGGTTGCTGTTCATCAGGCTGATATGCCGTATCTGAATCGGACACCTCCACCACGTCGTCGTCTTCAACTGATGATTTGGCCAGTCTCGCAGATTCCTGTTGGCGGGTAGACGACCTGGTCCGTCGTGGACTCGCGGTGACCGCTGTTTCAGCTGGCCGGGATGAGCTCGCCGTCTGATAGGTAGGACGCTCATCTACATGGCGATGACCGCCCGAATATGTCACTGGAGGTTGCTCCTTCTTTCTGGGATCACCAATTCCCTCGTGATAGTGAGTCAGTGGCGGTAGTTTCTTCGGCAGAGGTGGCAATTTCGTCTCCTTTTCCCGTCGTTGAGCTGCCTTTATGGCTTCCACCAACCATTCTGGTTCATCAGCCATGGTCTGCTCATTCGGAGGTGTGGATGACCACTCAGATCCATCCGAAGTCCGACCATCTGACCGAAGAAACCGATGGGCTGTTTCAGGTGGTAGATCAGTAGGAGTGCCATTCGCATCAGCGTGATGACGACGACCTGCGACGATCGCATACCAGTTTAAATCCAGTATGTCGTCACGCCGTCGGAGTGTCATCAGAGTTTTATCAGAGGCACCCAGGATACTTCCCTTAGCGGTTGGGCAGCATTGCCTCCTTCCGCCTCAAAAACGGACATTCAGGCGAAGCTTCCTTTGAGATACTTCACCGATGCTCTCTTGATGGTCAGTTTCTTCCGGAATTCCAGTTGGCGTTTCGGCTAAATGTCCAACGATTGAACCTTTGTTGGCGTAAACATCTTTGCCTGAACAAGTGGGCCGAGCCCTAATTCTGCCTCTTTATTGACCTTCGCCCATAAGTCAGGCGAAAAGGTGTACTTCGCACTGCTAAGATAGATAACCTGGATCCATTCAGCTAGGGGCAACGCATTAGCCAGTTTGACCAAGCAGGTTGTAGATGGCCAAGATGTCCGTCAAGGCATATTTGGCTTTCTCCACTGTCGGACAAACCGCACAACCCTTGAAATCAGCCGATTGAAGTCCTTTTGGAGAAGGCACATCGCAATAATTACAGATTTTATTCATGGAGCGATGAGTACTGACATAGCATTCCTTGGTCGTGTCGGTGATATTCTCCCAGGGGACCACAGGAACACTAGGGTCCACTTCTCGGCGCTTTTTAATGTAGGGTACCGACTGCGCGACGACCGCTCCCAGTTCTGCTGCATAGGTCTCCATGACTGTGATGCCACACAATTTGGCTAATCGCAGAAAATCAGCTTGTCTACCAGCAAATACCATGTAGACCGGCGCGGGTGGATGTAGAATGATCTTCAGGGCATATAGGACCAAATAGTAGTCCGAAATGGAGACCAAGATTTCACTGACCATGATCCTAAAGACTCTCGGATGTTTTGCGGGGACTGGACCCGCAATTTGGATCATGGTGACGGTAGCATCTTGTTTGTTGGGTATAAGCTCCGCCTTCGATATCTATAGCGATGACGCCCGTAGCCTGATGAGTGTCCAGGATATCCGGAATGGCATCAAGTAGACCCTGAAGGGTCCTGATAAACCGCAGCCGTTGAAATTGGTCCGGCAGAGGCAGCTGATCTGCGCAGAACCGCTAATATTTTTCCGGTCCTTCACTGACGTGACATCATTGATGGCTTTGATCAGGCAGGCATCAGGATGCGCTATATCGAAGTCCTTCTCGCGACCCATGAGAACTTCCTTCAAATATGCATGGTATGTAACCACGCCGTAGATGTGTTCATCGGCTTTTCCCCCTAAGGTTCCAGGGATGGCTTTGATGTCCTCACGAGCTGGATTTTCGTAGGAGAGAGCGATGACCTTCTTTGGTGGAGTCATTATGACCGGTTCTCGATCAAGGGACAGAGAATGTTCGTGGCCGTCCTCAACAATTGGGACACTCCGGGCCACCGCATCCATTCCAGCTGCCCGTCGTGTGGGACGCTTAGCGATTCCGCTAAGTCAGCCAACAGCACTTCCCGTTCCTCGTTGATTTCTTTGACCACCGTGAGCTGTTCAGCTTTCAGCTGAGCGTCAGCGACTTACGCCCATGAGGACGTTCTGCTGGGTGACTGCCGTGCCTTTTGCTGGCGTGTCGGATTCCAGATCCACCACGGTAGGGGTAACCGATGCCGCCCCTGCCTTCTGAAATTTCGTAGCAGAACGGGTTCCTCATTTCGATGGTTTTTCGGGAGGCTCGTCGGTTTCGGTAGCGGACTGGGCTGACTGAGTTCCACGCTGATTCTTCTTGGAACCGCCACGGTTTCTTTTCTTCGATTAAGTAAAAGTTGACTGAGATGACTCAGCAACTAACAAAGCAGTGTCCAAAGATGCTAGAGACTGGGAGTGCATCTTCTTCAGGACGACTTGGCGCTGGCTTTCCAGCAAAGCCATCTGCTGTTCAATGTCTTTGAGTGGCAATGTGGTTTCCTTCCCAGGAACCACTGGGGTAGTGTCTTGACTTGTTCCAGGAGCACTTATGGAACAAGTTGATGGTGGACTGTTCCTTCGAGATGTTGCTCGTTGCTTTTTCCCATTTGGAGCCCAGCTCCGAAAGTCCGAATCTTTAGTGGTATCACCACTACAACTTCAGTGGCAACTGACGGATTGTCGGTCCCTTGACTAGACGGATTGACAGGGTTATGATGTTAGGGCTTGCCAGTTGGGCTAGGGACCTGGCGTCCGTGGTCTGTTCAGTGGCCTGTCGTTGTGGCCGGGCAGCACCGCGCTGCAGCCGCCGCGTCCTGACCAGCAGAGACGACCTCTTGAACTGGCTGGCCTCAGGCAAAGACTGGGGATCCATCTGGCCGGCATTTGAATAAACCACAGGGGATGGGATCGGAGCATCAGGTTGGCCTCCCAGACGTGATGCCACGCTGGAAGGTCTAGGGCCCATCCGATTTCGGTCCCGTGGTTCGAAACCCGGGTGGGCTAATTCTTTTCTTTCAGTGGTGAGTGAAAAGCTGAACTTCCCTCTTCCCTTCTCTCTTCTAGGTCCTGGTTTCATGGATACAAAAGTGCCCGGCGCCTCCCGTTCGGGCTTGTCATTGGTTTCTTCTTGGTCCACCAGCCCTGGTAGAAGAGCTACAAATTGGCAACACTCACCCAGAAAATTCAAGCTATGCATAATACATAGGTTAGTCTTCCCCCCTCCAAAATAGACCAACCAAAACTGAATGCTCCCAACAACTGATTAACTTGAATTCTCTAATTGTCACCAATAGACTAGTCAGTAGCAAAGCTAATTCGCTATTCACTTATTCAAATTGAATGTTTTGATTATTTAGAATCGAATAACGATGTATTTAAAGATATTTTCCGCATGTGGATAATTCCACATGGCCATTTTAGGACACTAACTAGTTTGTAGCAAGCTGAAATGGAAATTTTGATCTGCTCGTTTAATGCATTTTGTTTTAGTACCCAGAATCAATCTGAAACCATTTGCAAATTTTATGCCATTATCTAGTTGGTGAAAGTATATAATGCATGCACATTTACGAACTGAAAATTAATGCAAAGCTAAAACAAAACCTGGGGCATTGGCGTCGTTTTCATAGTGGCAGCACTTAAGCGCTGGTGTGACAATGTTTTTACAGTTTACAGTAATAGCAATCCTCAGCTGCATGCAGGTAACCTATAAACAAACTAACAAATTAACCATTAACTAACATTATAAAAGTTCAACTTATAGTCAAAGTAGATTGGAGCTTTGCACAAAACCCTTGCTTGTTTAATATTCACCATAAGAATGCTGCCCCAGAGTTGGACATGGACACATTTTTGCGACCGCGAACGCAAGCGTCGTGACCGCGACCGCCCGCGTCCGTGACCGCAACCCACAAGCTAATTTTGTGACCGCAAAAGTTTGAGTTATTAACCTTCAATTCTATGCAAAAATCTACTTTCTTTTATTTTAAAGGTATTCACTTTGTTTTACAGCTATATATGCATCACTGTAGTCGGTATTCAGATATACCGTTTATGGCCGGTGCCGCTTAGATAGATACCTATAGATTTTCCGACAACGCAATTGAAAATTACACAATTTGTAGTGTTCGATAGTGAAATTCTGTGTGCAGGGTGCCTTTTTTCACGTTAGGGTTGAGGTTACCACCCGAAGGGCATACTAAATTAAACACTTCTTAAAGCGTTGGTTTCCCTCCCTTTAATACTCATCTAATCCTATAGCATTGATTGAAACTTTCAGAACTTGTTGATTGAATTGAATTGAATTGAATCAATTGAAAGTTAGTTAGTCAGCGCAAAAAACTTTCATTTGGCATCTAATGTACAAAACTAGTGAAATTCCTGCCTTTTGACTATCACGAAGAGGTACTAATTCTCGTTCCTGTCAACTGGCACTTGAAAAGGTACAAATTTCAGAAAAGATTCTATACTGGTCGCGGAGGGCACAAACTTAAAAATTTATATTTTCGTATTTTGCTGATAGCTTATGGAAACGAACAGAAACCGGCATAAAATCAACAAATTTACAAAACTGAAATTAGACAAAAAGATGTTAAACAAATTAAAACCCTAAGCTACACAAGGACTGACAGTCCTCCCCAACAACTCAAAACATTCTTCCAAAATAACAAAATAAACAGCAAATGTGAAGCTGATAATTCGACCAACGATGGGACTGCGTATAAAATAAATTAAAAATTTGAAAGAATTGGAAATTTTTACTACAAATTGGCCCATATAACTACAATTTGATAGAAGTTTGCGGTCATTGCGGTCATGAAAATTTGACCATGACCGCGACCGCGTCCAACTCTGTGCTACACAGGGGGAAAGTCGTTCTTATAGTGCTACATGTAGTCGTTGTTGCAGTAATCTTACGTGAAAATTACTCTGCTGCGAAAGAGTTTAGTCCCGCAAATTTACCTAACGTTTGATTGAAACAAATTCTATTTTGTATTGTGCAGGTTTCTTATGGCGAAAGCGATCAAAATGTCACTGCTACAGCCGAAACTGACTGCGAAAGTCAGTTTTTGAAATTTAAACAATGTCTGACGGAGAGCTGGAAAGATTTCGATGCAGCTGAAAAACAAAAGAAACTGCAAGAAGAAAGTCGTGCTAAAATTGAAGCATGTTTTACGGGGTAAGATCTTACATGATGTGGCCAATTCTTGTCCCTTTTTTGTTCTGGAATTAAACTTATGAACTGATAGTTTTAATTTAAATTTTTTTGCTCATCCATTCAACGTTATACTGCTCAGAAAAGCTGGATACATCAGAATACAGTTGCTGTTTTGTGCTTTGAGTGCAATGGTTTCAACAATTTCAGCAACGGTTGTGCTGTACCTGAATGGAAATCCGAAGAGGAAGCTGCGTTTAAAACAATAAGGAATATGCAGGCTCCAGTCGCTCAAAATGACGTGTGCGTTAACAATGCCATTGGCGAACTAAAAGAAAAATATCTGAACTGCATGGAACAAAGAGGACACAAATATTTGCCTGTGGACGACCAACTGCAAATGCAGCAGATGCAAAAACTGCAAGCGTGAGTACTTCAAGACCATAACGAACTTGAGCTTTGTTTGTCAAAAGATCACAGTTTGAATTTCATAGCAAAGCTTGTTTATTGTTCTGCGACTAGTGTTTGAGGCCGGCCGGCCTAAGCCGGCCGGCGGCCGGCCGCCGGCCGCCGACTTTTGCTCGCCGGCCGGCCGCCGGCGGCCGGCGGCCGGTGTGGCCGGCCGGCCGCCGGCTGGGATACAAATCACCAATCAGAAATTTACAAAATAAAGCAACTAAGCTTAAAATGAACACAAAATCTAGTTATGCTAATTTTCTGTGCTATGCTGTGCTATTTTTCCAAGATAACGTCCGAAAATAAATATCTTAGCAGTTATAATAACTGCACTGCAAACTGCTCTAGGCCGGTAGCCGGCCGGCCGGCCGGCCACCGGCCGGCCTACGGACTCCCGGGCCGCCGGCCGGCCGGCTCGCCGGCCGGCCGGCTGATGGGCTCGGCCGGGCCGGCCGGCGATCGGCCGGCCGGCAGCCGGCCGGCGGCCGGCCGGTGAAACCCCGGCCGGCCTCAAACACTATCTGCGACCAATTGATAATCTTTACCAATTACTATGTACACAACAATGAGGGCTGAGGGTAGGGTTTTCAATATTTATTTGTAGTTATCATTCACAAAGGTTACGGTATACTATTATCGAACTAACACCAAAGTAACATTTATTTAAGTATTGCTCGTGTAATGGGTCCGTTTTCACAAGCTGGGTCAAACGGTGTTAGTTTTTCGAAAACCTCAAATATTAGGTTTTGAAAAACAAATGAATGTGCTGTGTGCAGATAAGTTTTAGGCGCTCCTAAATTAGGAAAAATAAGTGTTTATCAAGTAAATGGTCACACTCAGAAAGGAGTCAAAAATCAAAATATTTTGAAACTAGAAAGATTTTGGAACTCGAAAAATATGAACAAAAATTCAAAACTTGATCGATTTTCTGGGTTATTCTCTGTTATTCACTGTCTTTTAGCTCTCTGGAGATTGATTGTTTCTGTTTGCTAACATCCTCCGGGAAAACAGTAACCTCGAAATTTTCATCGCTTAAAATTTGCTTGGAAAAATTTAGCAAATCCGAAAATATATGACTAGGGTCAGTAATCAGCCGTAGCAACAGTAACTCTTAGGGTTTGTAACAGCCGTAGCTTTATCTTTTAGCATTTCGCATGGGGATACCGCTGCAGTTTGTAAAGCACTGGGAAAGTGCCAAAAGAAAGAAGCTGAAGATTGCTTCATCGCAAAACAAAAAGAATTCTTTGGAAAATCACGAGTACAAAATTGCGTGAAGCAGCATACTGAAGTTGCAGAAACATCTTGCAAATCCTATAACGAGTGTACAAAGAAAATCAAGTAAGCAGTAATGTCGTATAGATGATTTGAAGAAAAAGTTCATGCCTCGTCTACCGGTTAATAGCAGAATAGACTGGGTTCTGGGTATGGGTATACTAATTTTAAGAAATAGTATTATTTTCAAAAGATATATACATGCTAAGAGCATTCAACTTCTGCGCTGTTCTCACTATTTCTCAATTCTTATATCAAAAAGGTTTCCAAAATTGAGTATGATCCGGTTTATGTTAGTAAGCGGATGCTCACGTCCCAATAGCAGTAGAGTAAGACAAGCTCATCGTTCATACGGTCAGGGTAATTTGTGTTTTGCGATTTCTATTCTAACTCAGAAATGCCCGCAAAATTACAATTACAATTGCAACAACAGCATGACACAATATATACGAAGATTCATGAATATACTTGAATTCCAGCGAACAGTTACTACAGTAGTTTGTTTAATTATTTCATATATATTTTAGGATTAGCCAGGAGTGCGAAAACATGAGAGAAAAGTTTATGTCTGACATATGCGCATGCAGCAAAGGAAAGACAGAAAAAGCCAACAAAGCTATGGAGAATTGCTCTGTAAAGCGAAAAGCACTGTCTAAGGAGATGGCATCGTATTATGGGGTTCCTGATATCAATGATATGCCATTCAATGTGGACGGTATTGAAAAGTGTTCTCTGGATATTCAGAGAAAGCTGAGTCATAAATTTGGAGGGTTTCTAGCTCATTGTAAAGGTGACAAACAGAACAAGTGTGACTTGACCAAAGATGAACGCAAAGCTGAAATTGAGAAAAATTGCAAAGTTTTGGATGAGAAACAGGAAGAATATCAAAAATGCCTCGAGAAAAATGGATTCAAAATGGATGATCACATAAAGAAATCGATTCAGTCCTGTTCAATCGGCAACAGTTACTTTGGCTAAAACGTGCAACTGTGTTGGTACAAGCCTATGAGGAATAAATTAAATAAGCAGTAGTGTTTTGAATTTTTGTCGATGTCACATTTCTTTTCCAAGGAAAGCTTTACGTACGTGAAAGCTTTGTCTGTTAAGTAAAAGGCAATTGAACTGGCATGCACGGCAAAACCTTACACGACCGCATAAGCATATTGGGTTATATATCACTTCACGGATAATTATTGCTTTGAAGAAGTTAACGCAAAATGGAAATAAAGTTGACATTAGGATTAATTTTAAAACTAACGGAACTAGGGTAACGTGCAAGCGTACCGCTTACGCTAAGTGAAACTGAAAAACTTATCCAAACTTTATTTTGTGTTGATAGCGAGCACGTAGAGAAAATGTATGCAACAATGAAAGGAGTTTCTTTAAGCATAAATAATCGACGACGCTGATCGACGAACTATCTGCCACAGACCTCGAGCTGTCCAGCTCAATTCAAGTATAGCCATTTACAAGTAGTTAATCAGTATTTGTTTTTACCGGCATTGGGTTTTGGCATACAGGAGCAGAGCTAATGCAGCTGAGTAACTCTACTCAAAAGTTTGTTTTTACATACCTATACAACTCTTTTGCACTTTTACTGTGTAAAGACTGTGCATATAAATCAGATAATGCACAGTGCAGCGTGCGTATAACTAAGTTATACGCACGCTGCACGCTAGGAGGCCTTTCCCTAATCTAAGTTGCTGAGGCATACAGTTTCCTGCATGCTTCAGCAGTGTGCACAGCAGAGCTCCAACCTAGACAGCCCTGCTGCACACCAAAAAAATAATCCTCCCAGCCATGGCAAGCAATGAGATTGCTGCCACTTTACATCGAAATTTGTGTAGACATATCTGTCAGCTGCAACATTAAGTACTTTACAACACACCTTAGCGCTGTTCACTAATTTCTAATGCGCACGTCGCATAGGAAGCCCTTGTGCTAGGTACTCGTGCGCTTCGCTCGTGCCCCACAGTCGGAGCTTCCTACACGGCGTGCGTGTAAATCAGTGAATGCACGCTGAGGTGTGCTACAAATTATACATATATACTGGTGCTAGAACTGATTGGTCAACAGCCTATTACTAAAACAGTCTTAGCAAGACTAGCAGTCCTAACAGTCCTAGCAAACTCGATGGACCTGCTAGCAAACCGAGATTGTACAATGCAATAGAAGGAGTTTACTAAAAACGCTACTAGAAAACTAGAAATATACAGAACTAATTTGCATAAGCTCCTTTGCATATTGCATTGGAAATTTTTACCAGCTCTCAGAAGTTCCTTGTGAATACACGTGAACTGCCTCGTTACACCTCTCATCTTAAGGGAACTGGTCCCCACTCTTATGGTAAATCGGGAATTGACTAGAGCTCGACATCAATATGCTATGTTCCGGTTTCTAGAAATGACCAAATTGTTTGTAGATTTCTACAAATCGGCCATTTCGGGAATTTGGCACGAATAGGATAACGTGGGGGGAATGGGGGGGGGTGCAGACCCCGCCAGACCGACAAAAAACGGGTAGAACCCCTCAGCGAAAAGGAAGAAAGGGCAGACCCTTTCGTCCAGAAAGGAAGAAGGGTAGACCCCTCAGCGAGTTTCACTGATTTTTTTCAAAAAATTTCTGAAAAATCGCAAAAAATTGGTCAAAAACATTAAAAATTCGGAATTTTTGCTAATTTCGGGGCAGACTACCTTAAAATTTTGGATTTTTTTCGGAGGTGACCCATGTCCGAGGTCGGGGTAGACCCCCCAGAATCTGACCCCGTGTTAATGTATGGCGCACATATTCATCGTTGATAGTATTTCCACTGCTTTTGCAGATTTCCGTTTTGTTTTGATCTTGATCTTTCTTCACATAAGGGACAGGTTACTTTACTGCCTTTATTACACATATATATGTCGTAGTAATTTCTGTATTCAGTAAATACTGTATTTACTGGCCGATTTTAGTAAATACGGTATTTACTAGTAAGAATTGTATTTTCTTTAAACTTCCTATCTTTACACGTAAATACCGTTTTTACTGAAACTCGTCCAGTAAATACTGTATTTTCTAGTAAATTCTGTATTTTATGTTAAACACCTTTGTCTGTTGTGTGCGGCCAAGGATACAAAGGGCATGCCGACGTCATATTTAATGTCAAAGAATAGGTCATACATAATCACATAACGTGTGCAAAGGGGGTGCACGAAGATAAACTTCAGAAGTTAAATTAGTTTACAAAATTACAAATTATTTTGTATTTTTATAGTCTGTATTTTTAGTCTTAGATTCTTCAGCCGCTCTTTTCTAGACGGTTGGGCCGTCGAACGGGCCTGTCGGCCGGGCCGTCGGCCGGGCCGTCGGCCTTTTTGATTAAGTGGTCGGTCAGCCGGTAACGGCCGACCGACGAAAATTTCGGTCTGTCAACAGCAGTACTAAAGTCAAGACAAAATGTTCGTGTATAGGCTACCGTAGGATGCTACCAGAGATGAAACCGGGTCACTATTTCTTGACCCGGTGACCCGGTAACCCTGTATATCACAAACCCGGTGACCCGGTACTTTCAAGACTGATTTGGACAATTGTAAAGTTGGAAGTGTACCGACCAAACTTTACGAGTGGGAAACTGTGCACAAGGAGAACGTCGGACCTGGAGGAGATGTAGTTCCAGTCGACCTAACTAACCTCGCCAACAAGACCTAAGTGAATCCTACCGAATGGAGTTTAACCACCGATGAAGAGCAAAGACTCAAATTAGAAACCTACCCCAAATTGGCTGAAATGTACATGCTTAAAAATAACTAATTACCTACCCAAATATTTCTTAGAAAAACCCTACTTACCGAATATACAAGTCTAATACAAAAACCTACACTAAAATAGACGCCCTAAAATGGTCCAAAAAGAGACCACATTTACTTGAAAATTATGCTGGACAAATGGGGCGGACCCCGAAAATGCGTACCAAATTTTGAATACAAAGCACAGTGTACGAACTAGCCAAACTAAACAAGGTACTACAAAAGAGAATAAAGTATAGAGCACACAGGGATTTCTACTACACCAAAATACTACAACGGATAAACTATAGAGAAAGATTTACCCTAATAAGAGAACCCTAAATCTATCAAGAAAATGCAAAATTAGAGACAACAAATTTAAGAACAAATGAAGACAATATAATGATGAAAAGTCTAGCTCAACAGGGTTAACCTGGAGCGACTAGAAGTCTAGAGGGGTAAGCCCTTTAGACATTTATTGTACCAGAGAATAAGCACAGCAAATAAGGGTCGGACACAACACCACAAATATAAAGAGAAACGTGGTATATCGTAGATAGAAAAAAACACAGGAGCACAAATAAAACAACCGACTACTCACGTCAACGTCACGACCCAGACTGAATAGGATTTGAGAAGTCTGAAAGAGAACTAGTTTTTGGACAGCGTGGAAGAATTTGATTGGTTAAAATTAGGACCAACTTTTAGAGAGCGAAAATGATAGAGATTTCTAGCAAACACAGGCATACACACAGCGCCAGCTAGTAGCTAGGCTGACTGACACATATATGCATATTTTCTACATAGGCGCACAAAACTCAAGCATAAGAATTTCACACATAAATTTCAAACAACTTTCAAAACACAATTTTCAATACAAATTTCTAACATTACAAATTATTCTCAAAGTAACTTCAACCTAAAATAAATTTAAACACACATACATAATATTTTAAGAGGACTGACGTCACGCCGCCTCATTACACAATTTCTAGCTGAAATGAAAGCGAAAATGAACTGAAATTCTTTTAAAAGTATTTTTCCAAATCTATTATATGCTTCACCTGAACCTGATTAGTGCTTAAAATAAGTGTCATGATTTCATTACTAGTGTCATGACAAAATCTATTTAGTTTTGGCTGAACGTTTTTACTTAGTCACAGTTTAGGGGGGTCCAACATGAAAAAATTTATTGTCACGGATTTCGGTTATTTTGACACATAATGTAGCCACACATGTTGTACATATCAAGTTTAAATATTTAGTTGTTTCATCCATGTCTCTGCAAGTTACGAGCTATTAACTGCTTGCAATGTTAATAATGGGCGAAACGAGGGTACCGCTTGAGACTAAGGCAATTTGCTTTATACAGCCTTCGATTATGGAGCTTCAATGGGGTGCACATTTGAAAATTGATCTAAAGAATTAAGTTTGTCCCGGTGTTGGCAGGCTAAGCGTGATTTCGTGCTTTTTTAACGACTTTTAGGGAGCAGCAAGACTAATGTTCAAGCTGGATCACAAAACCATTTAACAGCCATTAACTTAAACTTGGTGCATTTGCGGACTATAGCCCAAGAAGCAAAAAATGTTCCCCGCATTAGAAGCTTTCGGTTGGTGTCAAATTCTTCATGTTTTGAGAAATTTGAAATAAACTACATTTTTGCTATATGGGTGCCAGGCCGACAGATTCGGGTGCGGCGACCACGTTGGGCTACTTAACTGAAATAATTGTAGTCAACACTGTTCTACAAGCACCAGAAATAAGCTCCAACGAGATATTGTGGAATTTTCAGCTGCTGATTGCAATGGCCTCATGTTACAGGCAAAAACTCGAAAAAATTGAAAATTTTGGTAAAAAACCAAATTTCTAGTAACAAAAAATCTCGAAACTGGGCAAAGATTATCAGCATCATTTGGTATCGTTAGAAACGTCAATTTATATACTGTGATTTATTCGAATCAGATTTTTGAGTTAGGCCTTTGAATAATGAATACTTGATCAAAATTGAAACACTCCCGTTTTCAGTAACGAAAAACGTCAGATTTCACAGCCAACAAGCTTCAAAAATTATTTTTAAAAATTCAAAGGCCTAACTCAAAAATCTAATTCCAACAAATCACAGTGTATGAATAGACGTTTCTAATGACACCCAATTATACTGATAACCTTTGATCAGTTTCGAGATTTTTTGGCACTAGTCAAAAAAATTGATACTTTTCCGGTATTCTATGTTTAACATATGATATCTCATCTTTGAAGTGAAATTACTCGTTAACCGTAAAAGATTCTACTTTAATTTCAAAACTCATTAAAATGTACCAAGCGGAGAACAAAATATGTGAAAATGAGCAAAATCGGAGATGGTAAACAATCGGCTAAAAATGGACCCCCCTTAGGCTATTTTGCCTAGGGCTAGGATTCAGGTGATAGGGCGAATAAAACCCAAGCAGGATAAATATTGTCGATACACTTAGAAGAAATGAAAATCAAAACTAAGAAACCATAAACTCCATATGATGATTTTATTTAAAAGATTTTTATTGCTCACCCATATTTGAAATCTACACGGACTGATATTCGCCGATAACTAGTATAGCGATGAAAAATATTTGATGAATAGACCCACGGTGGACCTCAAATAGAAAAACTTCGGTTTTGCAAATTGTCAGAACCTGGAGACACGTTTTGACTTTCATTTTTTAATTAAGATTCAAGTAATAGTAGCATCAAAATTATCATACATGGGCAATGGATGCGACCGTGGCCTGTACAGCTAACGAAAATTTTGCGCGGGGGTCAAAAAATTTCCAATTAGACTTGTTTATTGTAATTGTGCATACTTAAACTTTTCTCAACTTTGTCAAGCGATTACTTTAGCTAGAAAGCAGCAATCGGGACAACTAAACAAGCCCGCGGGGTGTTTCTTGGGCAAAACACATCTGTTAAAGAGCAATCCCCCAGAGTGCATATTGACCTTTTAAGGCCGGATGGGCCATATTGTCCAAGTGGAGAATTTCGTCATCTTATTTTCTGGGACAGGGTTCAGTTGCCGATTGGCAGTCTGGAAAATTGCTCCTTTTTTCTCCATCGCGTCCACCTTATTTTGAGAAAATATTTCCACACCTTCTTAAAAATTGAGTCTGCCGGCAATGAAAGTTTTGATGATTTCAAGCCCATTCGAGCCCTGCATTCTAACGAATCCATAGCCGACGGTAGTTCGTCGGCGGAAAAGCCATTTCATCAGATGATAGGGGAAATTCTGCGCATTAAAATAACGTATAGTTTATTCTGTATCAGAATCAACTTTTGCTCCTAGAGTTGATTTTCAGCAAGGGAAGTTTATCAAAAAGTCGCACTTTTTCCACTTTGACGGCTTCTAACTTTTTCTGGGTGCATAGGGACCCCTTCAATGCTTACATGCGAATTGTAGAGGAATTAATTCGCTATCGATTGCTTTTGGTCCCATCTCTCTACGCGCTCCCAGTAAAAAACGGCAGAAATAAATGTGAAATCGGTCATTTACATCTGTTAGTCCAGAGGAAATCCAGGCATTAAAGGGTTAAATGCTCCACAATCACCGGAATACTCGGTCGCATTTTTGCAAAATCCATATTTTCAATCATTACAGACACTGAAATACATACCTGTTGGGCAATAATCACGCCTCGAATAGCTGGCCTCTGTGTGTCCTTCAAATCGACACCTTTAGTTTAATTTTACGACGTGTGTAGCTCGAGAAGTGATGGATTATTTGAATTATTATTAATGATTAATTATTGAATGATTATTTCTGCGAAAACGACACGTCTTGCCGCGAAAATATGAAAGTTGGCTACATCTCACGATAGAGAAAAGCTACAATATAGCTTCAAAAGCAAAATTGTAGAGCGCAAAGATATCTTCCGAATGAGTATGCGTATAACTATGCAGCTGCTAGCCAGTAATTAGAAATCTGCTAAATCCACCCCGAACGGAAACGCCTCTTTCGATTCGGGACTGCGCCGAGGGTGCGTTGCTCTGCGCGAGGGTTCCAACAGTGCTGACCACGCGCAGGGACGCGTTGCTCTGCACGAGGGTTCCAACTGTTGATCCCCGCACAGAGACGCGTAATGCTCTGCGCGAGGGTTCAAACAGTGCTGACCCCGCGCAGGGACGCGTTGCTCTGCACGAGGGTTCCAACTGTTGATCCCCGCACAGAGACGCGTAATGCTCTGCGCGAGGGTTCCAACAGTGCTGACCCCGCGCAGGGACGCGTTGCTCTGCACGAGGGTTCCAACTGTTGATCCCCGCACAGAGACGCGTAATGCTCTGCGCGAGGGTTCCAACAGTGTTGACCCCGCGCAGGGAAGCGTTGCTCTGCGCGTGGGTTCCAAATGTGCTAAATCATGTGCAGAGATTTTCTGCGCAGCGGGATACGCTGCGCGGGGGTCAAAAAGTTTGCTGCGCACTGCGCAGGGGTTTCGGATTCTGGCCTATACATGTATAGGCCCAGTATAGGCATTGCCCATGTGTGAAAATTATAAATACAAATCTGACAGGATACGGCAAATATTGTGAAGAAACTTCTGCAGCAAGCGTTTTAGAAAGCCGGACTAATAAAGTATCAATGTATAGTTTTTGAACGATAATTGAAGTTTTTAGCTGGTAAAAATTGCTAAACATTACAACATGCTTTAACAGTTAATAAATTTCCACGAGAAAAATACCGGGCCAAGACGAGCTCCTGAACTGGTGACCCGGTCCGCAAAGTAAACCCGAACGCACCCAGCGACCCAGGGACCCGGTTTCACGACACACACACACATTGTTCGCTGAACACCAATGTATGTGTAAATTATACGTTCAATACAAAATTTCAAATGAATATAACACAGTCTTTAAGTAGTCGGTTCTATCTAGATTACAATACAAGTAAAAGTCACAGAACTGGAAAGGGCAGAGAAATGGAGTTGAGAAAAGTGCAAGTTAGAAAACTTCAGTCCTCTGGCTTCAAATGGACATCTTTAATCCACAGTCACAATATGCGAACTAATTAGCAACCACGTTGTTTAAAGAGTTGCCACCATTTCCTGGCCTTCTCCTTCTTTTCTCGCTGGTGATTTGTTTTCACATACTGATCAACAGTGCATTCGGATTGGACAGAGGTCTCAGTGCCTGCTGAAACGCTTTCAGCGCTCTCCTCTCTCAGTTTCAGTTTCTGCATTTTCTTGTTCAGACGTGGCTGCGCTTTGACTGGCTGACTGGCTGCTGATGTATTCGATATGGCTTTGGGAAGTGAAACTTTTCGCATGGCTTCAATCTGTACCTGTGACGGTCGTCGTTTCTTGCTGCCTGGATGGGGAACCGGTCCCAGACTTTTTTCCCCTGTGGACCTCTTTGGGGACTGCGTTTGATGAGCCGCTGCGTGAGCGGGACTGGCAGAAATTGTTCGTTTCAGTCGCTCCTGCTCCTCCCATTTGGCTATTTCTGGAGCCATTGGCGCCATTGCCATGATAAGCTGCCGGCGCATTGCCGCTCGCTCTCTTTCCCTCTTCTCTCGTTCTTTTTTGTGGTGCATTCCAAGTGCCAACATGGCTGCCTATTAAGCCAAATGATTAGTAGAAGGAAATAAGCAAATTGAGGACATATATATCATTCACAATGTTACAGGCGTCACGTAATTTTACCACCAAACTCCGTTAAGTCTAAACAAAGCATAATTACATCATATGCTAAAATTTTGTAATAAAACATGCCAATTATTAATAAATAAATGTTAGCCGCGTAAATTCAATACTATAATAATAATAATAATATAATAATATTATTATAATATCAAACTGATAATTGCTTCAACTTTGATATACTAGCACATTTTTGAGTCATAGTACATAAGAGCTTTTAATTGAAGTTTACGAGTGAACGGATTCCCAAATTTTCAGGTATTTCTGATAGCATTGTACAAAGTTTCTGCGTCCTTTGATTTTATCAAATTGATCAAATTTTAGAAATAGAAAATGTGTTGCAAATTTTGAGCACTAGGGCAGTGGGCCCATAGGAAGATAAAAGTTAGAACCCCAAGAACCCCATCTGAACAGAACGAGATACAAACTTCTTTTCATGCGTTTGTATCCAGCACTGTAACCACGGATACGTAACTACATACGTTGCGGATCATTTCTATCAGACACTGTAAGTGTCATTATAAGTTTATAGCGAGTATATCTGTATCCCAGTCATCAAATTTATAGCACATAAGCGGGGTGTACTGGGTGGGGTCCTCCTGGCTTTTCTCTGAATTAGACTGAAACTTTTGTGTATACTACATTGAATATCCACAATATGGGTATCAATCCAAAGCTGACGACAGGATGGACAAGTTCGTAATAGATCTAAGTCCAGACATACTTTTCGGAATCCCCAGACATCAAAACCTCCAACAAACACATAAAACTAGATAGTAGTGGATCAAATCTTCAGAAAAGCATTTAAGGGGGGGGTCACTTTGGTCAAAAATCGATAGTCACGGATTTCGCTCATTTTCACACATAATATGCCCCCATAATTATGTTCTCAAAAATAACTTAGAATATTAGCGTTCGCAATCAAACTGTGGCAGAGTTATTCAGGTTCAAAGCCGGAAAACTTGAAAATTCCGGTGATGAGCCCTGCAAGGTCAAGTGGAGACCAAACGCGACCGAAAACAGGGTTAACCGATATACCAAATTAAAGCCTTTACTAAAGGTAATATTTAAGTGCAGACGTGACTCAAGGCCAGCTATCCAGGCGTTCATAATGCATGCTTGAGTGCTGCACTGACCTAACCTTGCAGGACTGCCCAGTATAAGTTTAACTCGTTTTATCTTGCACATACAACATTTTAGACCCATGGTTGTATGAGAAAAGTTGCTCCTCGTTCCATTAGCTATCGATTGATACCCAGTTTGTCTATATTTGGAACAATTTTAAAATTGACATTTTTCACCTATATAGATTAAAGGTGCCGCCACAGTAGTATGTTCAATATTGACGCATTTGTTTTGGCCACATTATGTGACAGACATAGATATATTAATTAATCTGCAAAGTTTGGTGATTTTTTACCACATAATGAGTGAGAAATTATCAAAAAAATGTGAAAATTATGAAAACAGCCATTTTTAGCAAAATTTGCTGTTTTTGTGGCAAGTTTTTTGAGCTTACTGTAGACAATAGAAACATGCGAGTACTTTCATAAGACGTGGTTTTATGCGTAGAGTGTAGCTATCTATTGGTCAATTCTGTAGCTTTTGCCAATCGTTCAGGACAAGCACAAGAGTACCGTAGGTCCTGTTTTTCATGGTCCAAAAATGGCCGATTTTCCAAAATTCTGACTTTAAAAATCCGCCAAAAATCCAATACTGAACAGAATCGCTTCAGAGGAGATAGCTGCACTCTACAATATGTTCTTAATGGTTTTGAAAAGGTTTCAGCGTTCTGACTCTTATACAGCGAAAAATTTTTCTGCCACAAACTTTTTAACCTAACTTTTTCATTTACCTATGTTTAACACATGTCGAGGTCACCTTTGAGGGCCTGTACAGAACGATAGAAGCAATATTTCGCAAAACGCTCTTGTCTTGTTTTGCGGACCCATGGCGACTACAAAAGATGTGAAAATGAGCAAAATCGGAGATGGTCGAAAAATCGGCAAAAAAGGGACCCCCCCTTAAACCTCCAAAAACCCTAAGAACCCCCATGAAAAATCTGAATATCTTGTTACGGATCAAATCTCTTCGAAAAGTTAAGAACCCCCAGAATTCCAAGAACCCCCATGAAAATTAATGCTACATGAAAAATTATTAGATCAGAACACATCAAAGAGTGGCTTTTACCTTGACATGGGCCGGGCAGTGAATACAGCCAATTTCACTGTACCAAATTTTTCACATTATATCCAACGCTTAATTTGATGTTGGTGCAGTGATTTATATATGAAAGACTTTATGTAGTAACTGCTGTTTACTAAAAAGCATTTATCAGCTTGGGTAATCGACTCTGTGTAACTATGTAATGCAGTGTAATGTAATGTAGTGCTTGATAATACAATCAAAAGGATTAAAAATAAAAAATTCAAAGAATACTATAAATAGATGTAACAGAACATATCTAGACCTAACTACGATAGCTAGCTGATTGCAATGGGCTAGCTGATCACAATGGTAGTTTGTTCAAATTAACTACATTCGGCATTCAAGTAAAGGATTTTCTAAGGAATTTCATTAATCCTACTTCCGAATGACGTTAGTAGAAGCTTTAAAGATAAAAGTCTCTAATATGTTCAAAGTACAAATAGGATTATATATAAAGAGATAATCCGTCCTTGACAGAGATAATACAGTTTTATCATTGCCATCTGATCTTCTCATCTGTGTAATGTCTGCTTTCCAGTCTCTAAAACGTTAGAAACGACAGAAAAATACAATTTTATGAACAACTTTTGATTTACTGTCA
This sequence comes from Trissonchulus latispiculum, assembly GCA_030248195.1. Taxonomy (NCBI): domain Eukaryota; kingdom Metazoa; phylum Nematoda; class Enoplea; order Enoplida; family Ironidae; genus Trissonchulus; species Trissonchulus latispiculum. Next base: position 55,845 of record JASAND010020050.1, on the reverse strand, counting down.
GAAAGAACCTGCAATTTGAAAAATTAGACATGTAGGGAAATAAATTGTAATTAGATTTTTGAAAAGTTTGAATTTATTGTTTGTTAAGCATTAGCGGTAGCAAAATTGTTAACATTCCGAAAGTGACTAAATGTATATACAACCTAATTTCTTCTGATCTTGCAACTTTTCCTTGTTTAAACTAGGTCCAGCCGCACAGCACTATCTGAAAATATCACCAACCGCTACCAATAAACGCAGGATATGACGAAAGTTAAAACATAACCTTAAGAAAAATTTCTAGAATATTTCTAAATAAAAACTTTTAAGCCTTTCACTAATGTAAACAAAGTAGATGCGGTATCAGGTTGTCTTGGTTGTGGAATTTTTTGCAAAATAGGCTAAAAAAGTAGAAGATTTGCGGAAACCTAGCATTTGGTGCTGTTTTGAAACAGCTGCCAGCGTAAATGAGTTAAACAAATTTGAAAAAGTTAGCCTGTGCTAGTGACACAAAGTTAGGAAAACTAATTTGAAAAATTAGCTGCAATTAGGGAAAGTGACTATAGAAATTATATTGTTCAGATTAAAGGTTTTAAATATAAAATATATGTAGTTACATAGTTACAGCTAAGTGACAGCTTTACAGTGTTTCATTTCATTTTACTGTTTTTCTTTCGTTTATAATATTATTCTACGGCCATCGTGCACCACCCGCCAGCCTGAGCTTGTCTCGCTGTCTTTGGCAGGGCTATATGCCTATTCAAAAAAAGGTCACTACAGTTTGGGAACGAATTCAAACTTAAGCTTGGTTCGATTGTGCCTGGGTGGCTCAATCGGTAGAGCATTGGCCTAGACAGCCAAAGGTTGTGGGTTCGACCCCCAACCTCAGGCCCAAATTTTTCGGGTCGGAGGCGCTGTAGTGACATCCTTCTTTCTTTCGTTTATAATCTTATTATTCATCTTCTCCCTCTTTCTATCCAATACATCACTTAGACTTAACTCCAACTACCAGAAGGAAGCATGCCATTAAATGTGTGTACAAATATTGTCCGTCTCCGTTCATGGCCAACATATATATTGAAGTGAACCCGAAGAATGTACATATATTTTTAGAATTGTTCGGAGAGATCTCGAAATTAGGAAAAATCTTGATTTCCAGGTTCTATTCGCTAAAATCTGAAATGCTTTATGCACGGTCAAAATTATGTCTTTACGATCGACTAGAGCTGGTCCTTATTTTGTACTCTTACAATCTTTTCGATAAAATGCACTCTATTTCGGAGTACCATGGGCATGCTTCCAAAATTTTCAGCTTTTAAATATCATAAATCAAAAGACGCCTGCAGAGGCGAACGCCTAGGGTTTTACCAAAGCTTTGCCCCTAAACCGGGCTCTGGTGGCGTGAGTATTGCTTTTGATGAAATAGGGTACTTTACTTCCCTACAAGCAAACACACAGACCCACAAAAACAATATCGGTATGAACCGAAAGGGTTAGACGAGCTTAGTACCTGACTTTTGTAATGGAATCAACTTCTGAAAATCATCCAATTCCCGTTATTCATATACCAAATTTGTGAATCGGTATTACCATATGCACTCTAAAGATTCACATATATTATAAAATAATATAAAATTTATAACTGTAGGACTGTCCTAAGTTTTAATAATTAACTTGTTTACGCAGTGAGGATTCTCTCCTCTCCCCGGACTTTGGTCTTAATGTTTCCAGCATATTGCAGGCTTATAGTTTATTACATTAGAAGCTGTCCTACTCTTCATATTTTTTATAAACGTTTGGTATTGCATATTTGCTTGGAACTTTGAATCTGGATGATTTGAAATCTTGAAATTCCAGAAAGTCAATGCATTTTCGCGAAATGGTTGTATTTCAGTCTTTCCAAAAATGCGAAATACCTGACTCTTTAAAATTTTTTATACTGTTGCATTGTACACACACTCTTTTGTATTTGGCCATAGTTGTATACACATTTGGGTTATTCTATAGCATGGCACGGGCAATTGCGCAAGGGATTTCAATTCCTGACGTCTCAAGAACAAAGAGCAGTATATAGTTATAGACAGACTTGGACACTCGAGCAGCCTAAATATGTACTCTTTGTTTTTTATCTATAACAACTATGTAGAAGCCAAGCAATCCATTCACTGAGAACTGGCGGCTATTCTTTCCAGGTTCGTTCAGTGGAATTTTGGAACAATGAGATTTCTAGTTAGTACTGGACACCGAAGACACTTAGTAATTGTCTGAGTCAAGCTAAGGCTAATCCAAAAATAGTTTACTTATAGGTTTCAACTGATTTCAAAAATTTCATTTCTGCATTGTCCTGCCAGATTACTACAGCGTATTTAACCTTACGAAAACAAAACCTAGGAACACAACTGCAGCACCATTTTTTAAGAAAGATACAAATGGAATAAACAAAGTTCAAAATAGATTGAACCGTGAGTTAGACTCAGTCTTAGTCCAGCTGGGGAAAATTTATCTCAGTCAGTCAGAGATACTTGAAAAAACTTAGGAACTGGAAGGAAGTTTTCAACTTTCATCTGTCAATTGTCTCTGAGAGTGTCCTAAAAACAAGCAAATGATAAAATTTCTTGCATTCTTCAATTCTCTGATAGTTCCTTTGGACAACCAATAAAATGAATTCTTGGCATTCTTCAAATGCCTTCATCCCTCCCACTCTGACAGCAATTTAATGAAAATTGCTCCTCTCATAAATTGAGAACAAAACACCTGTTTTGCCCTGTTTGACGCGGAGTTATCCATTTGAGATCTGAAACGCAGTTAAATTTGGTGAAGAAAATAGATAATCAGGCACATATGCTCACTTACCAGGAAAGGGGCTCGAAAGCCCTGTGGACACATGAACCAAATTTTCGACAATCTCATACTATAGGTTTTCGTGCGATGTCTTGGATTGTACCTTAAAGCTTTCCAACACGCAATGCTGAGGAAACGAAATTTTAAGTTTCTGAACCTTGTATTGCAATCTATATTCAACTTCAGTCACAGCATAATGTATGAAACTGAAAAACGCGGCTAAATCAGCGGTTTAAAGTATTAGCTTTTCGAACAGAGTTTTAGTCATGAAACCACTTTTGTGTAATTTTCTTAACCCTTGTGTGTTGGAACAATTGCGGGACCCATTGTGGACTACATTACGAGGAGGGGAAATTCCTCCTCCGCTTCCCCGCTTGCCCACCTGTGGTTATATATTACATATACTAATACTATTCACCGGTTTCGGATTAAAACAGAATCCAAAATGTAGTCCTTTAAAAAGTTGGAACAAAACCAAGCGTGTGTTATAAAGCCGCAAAAAAGTCCAGGTTCTTATTCAAACTCACCCCCACGTGATTTGAGGAGAACTGAAGCTAATCGGTAGTTTAGTCTGAAAACTCCCATTACATAAACTTAAAGCTACTTTTGCAGAAAATTGAAACAACTGAATGCGTATCCAAGCCATTTTTGTGTTAGAATTCCTGCAAAATAACAAAGCAGATGTTTTGCAATTGCCATATTTAAAGTAGCTGGCAATTGGCGCAGGCAAATGCACATGATTCCAACCATATAAGAATTTGATTGATTCCAAAAACAAAAAATGAATACCGAGCACACTATACCAATAATTAAATGGCGAATAGTCTAGCTTGCTAGGCAGAAATTATTGTCATAACTGGACTAGGGCTAGTCATAACTGAATTCTTTTAGAAAAGTTGGGCTTAAAATTTTTCGGTTGAAATCAGGTTATATTAGAAATATTTTTATCAAGACAGGAAGGTTGTCAGAGACCTCTTTGAAATGACAGACACAAACAAAGCCATTTTTTCTTGCCGGTATTTCCCACTTTTCGTGCAGACTGTTGTTGAAAAGTAATAAAACATTCTAATTTAACCTCAAACGATTAAGCCTTGCATGCTGAGCCATAAAATTGTGGAAAACCCGCCAGTTTTCCTTCCAAAATAATTAAATTGTTATCAGAAAAACATATTCATCCAGGCAAAATTATACTTCCGGCATGGCAGGACGACGTGTTTTTCAAAATCTTAAGCCGAAGAATGGTCACAGTGAATCATTCTAAGGATTAGGAAACCTCTCATTTTTCAACTGTCTTAAACAGGGCAGAAAAGAGTTAATTACAAAATTACCCGCTCCAAAAGACTTTGGCTTGGGTTTATGCTGATCTTAGAGCCAAAATTAGACCCTCAAAAATGAAGAAATTCTTCCAAAAAGAAAGTCAGAACTAAATTTACGGTTGAAAACTCACGCCCAAATCTGAGACTGGAAGGGAAACTTCAGCCAGTCAAATTAGAAGAATTGCAGGCGTTAAAGACTCTTTTCCCTTATAAATTGTGTAGATTATTTCGACTTGCGTAATGCGTATTATCATAGCAAATCAATACTGTGATTTTGTGCCATTAGAAACAGCTGTAAACAAGCAATAGTGTGTGCAAAAGATTTAGTTTCCGCCGGATAAATATTTCATGAAATTATAAACCTGCTGCGCAACCAATATTTTTCCTGCTGCGTCACGACGCAGCAGGTCTACTATAATCGGTTTTAAGAGTATGTTTTGCACACACTTACGCAGTTAATGATATAGCAGAGTATAAAACTGTGTATTAATAATGCTTCTACTGAATAAGTAAGCACTCAGATTTTGAACTTAGAATAAACGTTCGCTAAACCAGTTTTGCGTTTATTTCGCTTTAACTTAATCTTTGCCTTTGCTGTCAATGTTGCTAACAACAGAGATTTCCAATAAAGAAATTAAATGTACTGCCGTTGCATGGTAGAACAAAACTTGACAGCTTCAGTCGCATTTAAAATTTGTGACTTGTAATCTGTTCATGTCCTTTAATAGCCTGATTGAAAACGTTCGGTTTTAACAAGGGTAATGAAAATGATCACTCCTTGAAGAATTTATAAATCTAACCAAAACGTTGAATACATGAACTGTAATTAGAATTCAATTCAATACAGATTCAATTCAATTCAAAGATAATTAAACTCTTATTACTGTTAATAATAGTTTCTAGAGCAGTTCTTGTGTACATAGTGGAATAGTTGGTTCTCTGACTGAATTTTAGCAGTGAAGTAATATACGTAGTTGAGTTGTGGTGGAGGAGTTTAACTGAAATTCAGCAATGAATTTTCTCTGATTAAGACCTGAATAATCGTACGATTGTCGCTTAAAGTCCAACTTTGCATAAAAAATCAAGTAGGCATTGTTAACACATAAATTGCCTTAAGTCTTCAAACAGGTAGTATTCAAAATCGAGGAACAGCCGCATGCGTAGATACACATGCCAAAATTGTGATTTTGTGCTCGCAGCAGGACTATATTTACGGTAAATATGGCCACCGCTGGCTCATTTTGCACAAAGCTCTTGCTTGTTTCCTAAGTACGATGGCAACTGCTGAGATACAGTAAAATTTTCTGTAAAACATTGTGCAATTAGTTTTGTCTGCTGGTGACAGAAAAATTAACGGGTCTTTCCCATTATCCCCCCATAGCTTCGTAGAAGTACTGAAGATGCACACTTTGACGGATTGAGTTGAAATTTGGTAGGGGTACGTTTTCGGACCTGCTGATTTCAAAAATGCAAAAATTTTAAGCTTTTAAAAAATTTTTTAAATTTTAAAATTTTTGTTTGGTAAGGGGGGACCAAGAGGAACCGAAAAATTTTTTGTCTTCGATTTTGCTGAAAAGATGTATATAAGGGTTTTCGGGGTCATAGAACACGAATCTGAAATCCGTTTTTCGATCCAGCTTTTCGTTAGCTCAGGCTAAGCTTACATCTTAAGCTTAGAACTTTAGCTTATATTGAGCTAACAAAAAGCCAGATCGAAAAACGGATTTCAGATTCGTGTTCTACGTCCCCGAAAACCCCTATATACATCTTTTCAGCAAAATCGAAGACAAAAAATTTTTCGGTTCCTCTTGGTCCCGCCTTACCAAACTAAAATTTTAAAATTTTTAAAAATTTTTTAAAAGTTTAAAATTTTTGCATTTTTGAAATCAGCAGGACCTAAAACGTACCCCTACCAAATTTCAACTCAATCCGTCAAAGTGTGCATCTTCAGTACTTCTACGAAGCTATGGGGGGGGGTAATGGGAAAGACCCAAATTAACATTCATTCCATGATTTAATCTTAATTTTGTTGTTGAGAAGACAATAAGAGGAGACAACATTCTCTGCGTGAGGAAACTATTACAAGAAGCGCAGAACTGTTGGTGTCAGTTAAAAGATTTTATTAGTCATTATTAAGAAAAGTTGAAAGTTTCCGGTTCGAATGATTCCACACACAAATTACACATATACGTAATTGTATGGATGAGCAGTAGAAGTTTGTCGAAAGAAAAACCCATATAGAAATCAAACAATGGCTATGTTAAACCATTGTACACATGTATTTATGGTACATAAAATGCATGATTAATTAACAAAATGTGTGTTGAAGCTCTGTCCGACAACTTTAAAATATCCGCCCGTCCCCCGTTTCGATTTCAAGTGCCATCATTTTCCGGTGGAGTGTTTTTTAATTTTATAAAATATTGTATTGCTTTCTGTCAGACATTCAAATAGTAACAAGTAGACCCCTAAAAGGAGCATCATCCCGTCGTAGAAAGTAGAAAAAATTACTACACATTATTTAAGGATTCAACAGCCATAATTGTTTATTATAGCTGTTTTCCAATAGCCCTTAAGATGGGGACGACTATAATGGGGTGCCCCAAATTTCTTGGATCGGCCTCATTTTTTGCATGAATATACATATGCCACGTGTGTGGTGAAAATACTTAGTCGTTGGCTCTTAGTTGGCTCTGAACTCGCCAGGCACACAAGAACAAGGTCACAAAACAACACAGAAGGTCTGACCCTCCACTTTTTGTGGCATCCAATATACACACTTAGAAATTTCTCCTTGCTGTTTGGTTCAACGAAAACATCTGCTTTGGCGCAACATGAGAAGGCATATTCGATAACATATTCATGCATTACCGCTGCTCTAACCTAACGTTTGGAGAGACATGTTCACCTAAACTTGAGAATCGCTGAAAATTTGGAAATTTTTGGCTGCCGAGTCGAAAAATTTAATACTGGTGCGATCCCGAAAGATGAAATTTTGTGTAAACTTACACCCCATTAAAATATAAAAAAAGTAAAATTCCCGTTACACCTATGACTGAACCCGCAAGCACTTTCGGGGGGGGCCAAAATGTTAGCTAAAGTTTGCGAAAACATGGTCATTTTTAAAGTTTAGCTCAAATCTTGCTTCCCAATACACAACTGACTGTTTGGTAACAACATTTTAAAGCAGAAATTGTAATTTATTAATTCTTCTATGGAGGGGGGACTCAAGGGTGACTGCAAAGTGTTATCATCGGTCTTGCAGAATAACTTGGAATTTTTGGAGTGTAGAATACTTTTGTGAATTTGAAGTTCCTTTGCGATTGTCAATCCGAAATTTATATATTATTTCTATGTAGAATCAGGACAGTTACAATTTTAGTTTCAGTCTTTTTCTCATACAGCTACACTTTCAGTCGGCTTGCCAAAACCTTATCAGCTTTATATAATTTCAGCACACTTTCAAATATATTTTCAGTTGTTGTTTCAGCTGCTGTCAGGTCAGTTAAAATAACTGAGTATGGTGTATAATACAGCAACAAAAAAGCTTCTTCACTTCTTCAATTTCAGCTCGTAAAGTGACATATATTTTGCAAGCTAATTTGCATATTGTGCATATTTTGAAAATGAAGCCAAAATAAATTTCCAACCGAAGGGGGCACGATCTCAAAGAAGAAATTTGCAGGGAATAATAGATTACAGGGGGGCCCATCAATTAAAGTGTTCTCAAAATATTTAATTTGTCGCATTTTTCATTAAAAGGATATCTTGTGTGAACCAGCACAGTGTATGTAGAAACTCTTGATAAAACAATTTCACCCACCGCACCCTCTGCACAAAAACGTAAGCTAGAGCTGACTTGTGTGCTGAGCATAAAGCTTTAGGTTCAGTGTAGTGCCGAAGCAGTTCATTCGGTGATAGTTTCGATAACAGCTATCCCGCCTTTAGGCGGGATAATAACAGCTATCCCGCCTTTAGGCGGGATAAAAATTACAAGAGTTAGTTGTAGTAAATCTTGGCTAAATCTGTAGCTTTGCTTACAAGTTTTGGGCAGCCCAAACCGGACTTGGTCCATGGGAGGGACGATGCCCTCTCCCAAATGTTTCGGCAGGGAGTGCACTCCATTCTTCTGTCTATTCTAACTCCTACAATTTCTTTTTATTCGAATCTGTTTGATGAACCACTGGCAATATGAGTTAAAATGGGTAAGTTGTGTTGAAATAAGGCATTGATTATTGGAGTCACTTTATTTTCTTCACAAGACAAGAAAATAGAGCCAACTTACAACGTAAATGTATAAAATTATGCAAAAAATTACTCTCATCATTATATTCATAATGAAAAAGTGCCTGGCATGGGGGCCGGTGGTGAACTCGGTCCCGAAGGCCGGTGTTGAACACGGCACCGGGGCCAGTGGTGGGGCCGGGCCCCATATGAAACAGCCCGGCCACGGCCCGCCGGGTGTCGGCTCCGGTCCCCTGTTCTTATTGAGCACAACCGTAACCATAAACAACAACATGAACTTTAGAAGTTGTTATCATTATTATAAATTGTTATAAATTATTTTGTTTGTACATAGCATATTTATAACAGAATTCTGACGATTCGGTTTGACACAATTCGATCTTTGTAGCAAATTTATATAATTATCTCTGTTATCGTATTGTGAACTTAACCAGGGTGAACCGTGAATCACTAAAATTTAGAGCTTTCCTCTTCGTGTTGTTGATTTTACAATTGATTGTTCCAGTTTTTTTAAGGGGCAGGCTCTAATATTCAACAAATTTCAAAGGACTGTCATTTCACAATTTTTTTAGTTCAACGATAATTTTTGTTTCATTTTAAAGGTTAGAATTTGCTGAATACAACAAGTAATGTAACAAGTGATTACGGCTTGTAGGAATTTGGTGGGGCCCCCAAAATTGGAAGAGAAATTAATTGCTCTCCTGCTGAGACGTTGGTCTGAATTAAAGATAATTGGAAAGTCAAATGTAAAGGTCAGTAGTTTGGGGGCCCCATCAGATTCCCTAACTGCAAAATTAGTGCAAAAGTATACTGTATTGAAACTTTTTAAAACAGTAATTTAATATTTAGAGCAATTAAAGGATTAATTTTCTCTTCCAATTTTGGGGCCCCCACCAGATTCCTACAAGCCAATTACAGTTACGAAAGTCTTAATTCAAATGTTCTATTTGGACATGCGATAACACAAAAGCGGTCGCAAAAAGAGGTTCCCGTTAGAGGGGGCGAAGCCAATCAGACTGTAGAAACCCCGAAACCCCCTCTGTTTGGGGGGGGGTCTAGCCAAATGATTACGGCAGTTTCAGCTTATTTCCAAAAAGGAGCCCCGTTTGACTGGATCACTAAAAGTGGTCCCTGTTTAGGAGGGAGGTCGCCAACAGGAAATCAGAAGCAGCTAAACTTAACCAAGTTGTGCGACCCCTCCCCCACAAACGGGGACCACTTTCGGCTACCTTCCTCCCACTAAATGTAGGGTGTATGCTTTGTCGAACTGGTCGGCCCCCACCCAACCGGGGAACATTCGCATATTGTGGTCGAAGCACCGTTACGCAATGCCAACAGGAGGAGTCATCTAGTGGCTTACTCTTCTTAGATAATATAAGGGGGAAATTATGGACTTATTGCTATAGAGTAGAGGTGATAACAGTATTTCACCGTCCGAACTATTCTGTTGAAGTTGTCGAAATCTGGTAATATTTAGTTTTCAAAAAATAGCCAAATGGTCAATTTCGGCTTCGAAAATTTATTTTCGCTGTCATCTTTAAAACCGTAAGGTATTGACGAATAGTCTGATGAGCAGAGTTGTAGGTGTTTGTGAGAGCATTCGAATGGCTATAGCTCGTCAATATGGGGTGACTATAGTAAAAGCTCTGGCGGATAAAGCTAATTCTTGCAATAAAGCTAAAATTTTCGCGCCGTGGCTGTGCTGAAAAGTTTCCAGGTTAAATCACGTTATTGTAGCAAATTTAGTTTCGTTTGTTATTATTTGTTTTTCGTTTCAGACCTCTATGTCTATTCCTGTACACAGAGTTGGACGCGGTCGCGGGTACCCGCGGGTACCCGCGGGTACCCGCGGGCGGTCGCGGTCGTGGACAAATTTTCTTGACCGCAATGACCGCAAATTTCTATCAAATCGTGCTAATTTTGGCCAATTTGTTGTAAAAAATTCCAAATTTTTTCAAATTTTTTCTTCGTTGGACAAATAATCAGCTTCACATTTTGAAAAAATTTTGCCAAATTTTGCTATTTTGCTAAAACTTTTGGATGGTTGAACAGGCAGCAGAAACTGTTAGTCCTTCCTGTAGTTTCGGGGTTTCAATTTGTTTATCCTCTATTTGTCTAATTTCAATTTTGCAAATTATTTGATTTATTAGATGGAAATTCTAAATATGATTAGATGGTTATTAATGGCTAAAAATACTTGAAGGAAACCAACGCTTTAAGCAGCGTTAATAGCATGCTGGTTGGTTGGTTGCTTGGTAACCGAGCCGGAAAACATGAAAGAAAATACACCGTGACCTGCACACAGAATTCTACTTTTGCACAAGCCAAATGCAGCAACGAAATAAAATTGTTCGTAATTTTTAATGTCGCTGTCAAAAATGTATATCTGAGCTGCACCAGCATAAAACTGGAGTGAGGTGGCTGTAAAAGCATTGGAAATGCCTTAAAATATGCAATAAGTGGATTTTCCCAAAGAATTGACGGTTAATAACTCAAAATTTTGCGGTCACAAAATTAGCGTGCGGGCTGCGGTCGCGGACGCGGGCGGTCGCGGTCACGACAGTTGCGGTCGCGGGGCGGTCGCGGTCAAGAAAAATGTGTCCATGTCCAACTCTGCCTGTACATGAACCTCGCTTAGTTACCAATCTTAAAGGACTGCCTTACACGATTTCCAGCTTCCACGCTTCCTCTACTCAATGTGCTCACTGCAACATCAACATTTCCAGCCGCAGTGGTAATCTAACACCATTTGCAGGGAAAGGACAAAGAACTAACAACTGGAAACTGAGCCTTAAAAATAAAGATATGTTTCTGGAAAGAAACTCAACTTATACATGTTTTGCAAAAAGCTTAAAATTAGCTTATATCTAAAGGAAACATTTCTGTTACCACCAGAGACCTTTGAATGTGGATCTTTTCCCTAACGAGAATTTTAGGACCAACCTAACTCAATAAAAGTTACATATTTGACAACTCAAGGAAAAGTTATTAAATTTTGCAGACATACACCATCTTTACGAAAAGGTATCTCCTATCCTCTCTGTTGATGCACCCATAAGACTTTTAAGAAAGTAAGAGTTGTGGGCTCTTCTTACAACTTGAGTTTATGTCAAACTTCTTTTGATTGGATGCTGGGGGAATCGTGGGAAAATACAAGTGATTCATACAATGCAACGATCGTAAATTACCTTATGTTATATCTATTTACCCTAATTCATCTTTAGACCAACAAAAAAGAAGTTTTCACGGGTAAGGTCGACGCAAATTTGGCCCGTTCAAGCCTCCCAAATATTATTGAACCAGTTTTGTAAGTCCAAAACTAGAATTGTACGGTCTCAGGGCCGTGTTGCATAAAGACAATTTTCATAAGTAAATAACAATAGGCAATGTGGAGAAATAGGCAATACAGCTACTGTCATATTTTAGTGGAAAGAAAGATTCTTTCTTTCTTTCTTTTCTTTCTTTTTCTTTTCTTTCTTTCTTTCTTTCTTTCTTTCTTTCTTTCTTTCTTTCTTTCTTTCTTTCTTTCTTTCTTTAAAAGAAAGAAAGAAACAAATTTTGGCCATAAGAAATTTGATGGACACATGTTGTGCGGCCAGCCCAGCCTGACAGACCTTCTGACTTAACTTAAACTCAATTTCCTAGTCCACTAAAGTGGTGCTTAAGATGCGTGTGTGTTAGAAGTAAAGACGAAGATCAAATATCACAACATTGGAGGTTCTTTTGAAATTGGCTTATAGTTGACAGCAGCTGTCAAGTTAAGTGGCTTCTACCTAGGGTCACTGAAATTTCTTTTCTTATGCAACTTTTCTTTCTTTCTTTCTTTCTTTCTTTTTCTTTTCTTTTCTTTCTTTCTTTCTTTCTCGAAATTTTCTTTTTCTTTCCACTAAAATATGACAGTAGCTGTAGGCCCTATTAAAATGCGTTGCATAAAACACTATTTGTCATAGGCTCATTTTTCATACCTATTGACAATGAAATCAATAGGTGCTTATTAAAATTAGCTGATTTTATTAGTAAATAGTAATAGTACTTAATACATAATAAGTAGTAATAGTACTAATACATAGTAATTGTACTATTATACGATATGTCTTAATGAAACGATAACTGTTGAATGAAGCTAAACGTCGAGTAAACAATATTAAGGTGCCTTCATAGTCGCGAATGCAGGTGTACGCGCGTCGACGCGCGTCTACGCGCGTCTACAAACGTCAATATCATTTTGCGCGCATCAACGCGCGTCGACGTGCGTCGATGCGCGCAAACTTGCATGCTACAAATGGGCGCGTTGACGGTCGTCGACGCACGTCGACGCGCGTCGACGCTTCCAGTGCCAGCATAGCACCAGGACGTGAGGTCACGTTTGGAGACGTCGACGCGCGTCTACGCGCATCGACGTGCGTCAACGCGCGTCGACGCCTCCAAATGTAACATTGCAGTGTAGCGCGTCTACGCACGTCGACGTGCATCTACGCGCGTCTAGAGGCGACTGAGACTATGAAATCACCATAACAATAGTAAACAATAATAACAGAACAAAAATAATAAAATAATAGGAAACAATAAAGTAATATGAAATATCAAACAATAGGGTGCTTTCACAAGAGCTTAGTTTGTTTATTATTATTTATACTTAACGTTTGCATGCATTTTATTGCATGTTTTAATTTCAAATTTTTAAAATCAATGAATTTATCAATTTAATTTCAGTTCAATTTAATCAATCAATTTAGATTTCGCGTGAAGTCTCTGTCAAAGTTTGCCTCTATAGTTTTGCTTTTTAGACATTGACGGCACGCTATTTGTCTATTTTTTATCTCTTTTACCGAAGAAAATGCAGAAAATGTGCTGAATAGCACATATAATTGGAAACAAATTATCCTCTTTGATAATTAGGTGAAATTTAATAGCTATTAAAATTGCTCGAGTTTTATGCAACGCTCGCCTATCGAAATCGCCTATTAAATTGGAAAAATCGCCTATTGCCTATTGTTATTGAAAATTAGTTTTATGCAACGCTCTCAGCCTATTTACCTATAGCCTATTGAACCTATTGACCTATTAAAAGTTTTATGCAACGGGTCCCAGTCATACAAAACTAGTTTTGTACAAAACTACCCATACAAAACTAGTTTTGTACAAAACTACCCATACAAAACTAGTTTTGTACAAAACTACCCATACAAAACTAGTTTTGTACAAAATAACCCATGCAAAACTAGTTTTGTACAAAATGATCCATACAAAACTGGTTTTGTACGATTTCGGGTTTTCTACGTATTATATGGAACTTATTCGTAAACTCCACAAAAAGTCAGCAAAATTTAGATATAGCAAGTGCTAAGGCAGTTACTAATCAAATGTCCATTAGAAAAGACCAAGTTTTAAGGTTTTACTTAAAAGACTAAAAATATTGTTAAGTCATACATAGCTAAGTTTAACGGCCGATGTTCACCATATTAGATAATAGACAGCCAACAATCAACCCATAATATACAGGATAAAACAAGTATCAGGAAAAAACGAAACTTAAACGTATATAACCTACGATTTCACACAGTTATATACAAAACAGTAATATATATATATATATATATATATATATATATATATATATATATATATATATATATATATATATATATATATATATATATATATATATATATATATATATATATATATATATATATATATATATATATATATATTTGAGTCGATCTCTGGGATGCTCGCAGATAGGTCGGACAAGCAGAAACAAATCGATTATCTTCTTACTATGCCAGTTGATTAATATTAGTAAGCATAGTGAAACCTGCAAATACCAGCTTGTTTTGATGAGCGGTTAATGGGTAAGGTCCATTTTTGTGATTTTACCATGGCAGCTAAATGGCCAATTTTATTTCTGGATTTTTAACACTGTATTGAAAGACATACGTAGTATCAGACATGTGCAGGAGAGGAAGTTTTGGGGGTGAACCGGGGCCGCAGAGCGCCGCTAAACCGGATTTTTTTCGGTTTTTCCCAAAAATCCGGAAGTCCGGATTTCTGGGAGGCGGGTGAGGTCCAGGTCTGGGGGGTGGATGAAACACCCCCGCAACCCCCCCCCAAGCACATGTATGCGTGGTACTGTGCTACTTTTGGTCCTCAGATTGTTCATAGAGCTCTCCTATGTCTATGCAAAAGGCGTTCTCCTTCGGCTGTCATGCTGTTTCCAAAAACCGCAGTTATAAGGTCACTTACCCCACCAGTCGAGGGTAGTGCGAAATAACTTTATTCCAGCTAGAGAACTTATTACTGGGAGACGGGACGCAATTTTTTAATATATCATTTTTAGGATTATAATAAACCTGCTGGTCAAGAATGAGCCAAATCCCAGACCCAGTTTTGAGATATGGTTCTTCAAAGTTCGAAAAATCGGCCATTTGGGCCAAAACAGCGATTAAAGCCCGGTTCCAACCTACTTTCCGTTTGTCCGTTTGTCTGTTTGTCCGAATTTCCGTTTCTCCGTTTCTCCGTTTTGCTGAACTCACAGATCAGTTCATACCTAGCTTTCCGTTTGTCTGTTTGTCCGTTTCCGTTTGTCCGTTTGTCAGTTTGTCTGGTTTGCTTTTCTAAACTGATTCATCCTTGTTGGTTACGGACAACCGGAAAAGTAGAGCAGTGTTGAAGTCTAAACGGACATCCCTTACGGACAAACGGACAAACGGACCAACGGAAAAACGGAAAAGTATGAACCAGTATGTGCGCGGACAAACGGACAAACGGACAAACAGAAACGGACAAACGGACAGAGGTATGAATCGGGCTTAAGTCAAGTATGGGCCGCTATAGCCGACTGGGAAAAGATAATGAGATAATATTTTCAGCACATAAACTAAAGATAAACTATTGGTATACATATGGGTAGTAATGCTGCTCCATCTATTGCTAACCTCGTTCTTCATAATATGGAATTTAATTATATCCGTCGTACTAAATATAAAACGACGACTAAGTTTCTTTAGGGGGGGGGGGTAACTTTTTTGCCGATTTTACGACCAACTCCGATTTTGCTCATCTTCACATATTTTGTAATACCCATGGGCCCTCAAAATAAGACAAGTGCGTTTTGCGTAATACTGCTTCTAACGTTCTGTCGAGCCCTTTTCAAATGTGACCTTGACATGTGTTAAACGTAGGAAAATGAAAAAGTTAGGTTAAAAAGATGGTGGTAGAAAATTTTTCGCTGTATGAAAGATACAGCGCTGAAATTGTGCAAATATGTCAAGGACATATTGCAGAGCGCAGCTATCTAGTTTAATGTAATTCTGTTGAGTGACCGATTTTTGGCGAATTTTTAAAGTCAAAATTTTGGAAAATCGGCCATTTTTCGACCAAGAAAAACAGGACCTTCGGTACTTTTTTACTTATACTGAACAATTGGCAAAAGCTACACAAACAGCCGATAGATGGCTGCACTCTGCGCATAAATCCACGTCTTATGAAAGTATATGCATGCTTCTAACACCTACAGCAAGCTCAAAAAACTTACCAAAAAACAGTAAATTTTGCTAAAAGTGGCCTTTTTAATTTCCACTTTCTTTTGATAATTTCTCACTAATTATGTGGTAAAAAATTACCAAACTTGGCAGATTAAAATATCAATGTCTGTCACATAATATAGCCAAAACAAATGCGTCAATATTGAACATGATTGCCGTGGCGGAACCTTTAATCTTTATAAGTGAAAAATGCCAATTTTTAAATTTTTCCAAATATAAATAAATTGGGTATCAATCGATAACTGGATAATGCGGCTAAAAACCAAAACACCTTATGGCCTCGGGTTCAATGAGCTACTAATTGGGGAAATTACAACAAAACGGTACTGGAAAATCTATACCTGAATATGCCTAACCATGATAACACTTGTACTAAAACAAACAGAATATATATAAAACAAAGATCTTAACAGAAACGGATATAAACACCTTTCATCACAATAATACTACACATAAATGAACTGTTAACAAACTCTGTAAAAAACAATTAAAGCTTGCATTCATCATTAATGAAAGTTAAAAAACAACCTTAAGTATGATTTAGACAGAGAATTTGGCCGTATTTAGACAGAGAATTAAGGTAAGTTAAACCAAATAAAAGATAGTAACACAAAGACTAAAAAATGCAGTAAAAACATATAATTTTCACATTTAGGCATACAGTTATAGATAAGATAAATCTTAATAAAACTATGCAAGATAGTTCTCACTTATTTGCAAACAGTACTATTGTCAAATAACTACACCACCCCAGGATATTTTTATAAATACAATCCTCCAATAGCGTCCCCAGTGCATAACTATAAAGAAAGCATTACCAAAAGCAATATAATAAATTTAAAAGTTTTATTAATGTATGCACACTCTCGGTATGTTCTTACTCCTGTAGATAAAACCAACCAAAACATTGCTATCATATGTAAGGAATTCTATATCTACAGAATCCTGAGGAGTTGGGTATACTGGGTAGTGGCTCAAATACCTAGGCAAATTCAAATTTAAATTACTTAGATACATACAACATCATTTCTAAATATTATCAAACACAGAACATTCAACTAGACAATCACACACAGCTCCCACCTACATATTTAATACAAAAATTTTATAAAAACCCTAATACATTTTTGAAACAAAATCCCTACTGGGTTATTGGCAGTAGCCAAGCTATTTTGGCCAATATAACAAAAATCAACGAAACAAATTCTGCAAAAATTGTAAACACTTATAATTCCCTACCCTATATATTAACCGACGCCATGACACAATATGTAGCAACTTGGAAGTATTAAATAATAAAACCATGAGATACCCTATGCATAATGCTGAGTGCAAGGTCTAGAGACTGCATCTGATAAACGTATTGGGCTAAATCAGCGCTAGTTTTTGCTGGCTGGGTCCGCCTCAACTAAAGTGGACGGTCGTCTTTTCTTCCGAACATTTTAACCAGTAGGTCCTAGCCATTAACTGCCCTCTGAGTATTTCAAACCTAAATTATATCCTGAAACAGAAAGCACAGAAAGACATTTTCATCACTTGTAAATAGCTAAGCTTGTATTCATTATTAATTACAAATTTGATTATCATCTCTGTTTCAAGTTTATTTGTTTGCGTACGGATTTTGGTTTGATTTTAGTTGTAGTATGTACAAAGAAAGGGATTTGTAACTCTATTTCTGAATTGTACAGTTTTGCTCCTCTTTCCATTGAAATCAAAAAGTCAGAAAACAGGACTTCGATCCGCTACAAAGATGCACAGAAATTCAGCCAATATTTTGACTACTGTATAGGTTTGTTAATAATAGTTTTACTATTGCAATTGTACTTTAATCGTATTCTGAAAATTGAAATCCATTCACCGTTGTGTTGAGGTTGATTTTAGTTAATTTTAACCCCTTTGATTTTGCATCATCAACTGTATGGAGTTTATCCACAGGTCCCCCTCCTTTGAGTTTATGTGAGTGAGTGAATGGCCAGCCTGAATGTCTATGCATGTGTAGGTGTGAGGTTCTCTGCTTTTTCTACGTCACGAGAGTGACGTTAGTTCCCTTCACTGAGAAGTTACACGCATAGGCTAGTCGGAGGGGAACCCCATTACAATTTAGTGCACAAGTCACTACTGAAAAGAAAGAAAAAGAATCATTTAGTATTAATACTGAAAAAATAACCTAAGAATCCTAACTAACAATCAAACTACGTCGAAACTAAGTTTTCTTTCCACGTACTGTTTAGTTCGTCTTGGGCTTCTAGGCCCCCTGTCCGTTTTACGGTTTCTCTTCCTTACTTCCTTGTTTTCATCGGCTTCTCTTTCACCTGCGCTTCTGTTTACAAACGACACTAAGATACATAAAAATGAAGCCAGAACAAAGCCACTCAAAGACAAAAACGCAATAAAGTTTAGGGCCGCGGCTGTTACGGGTACTTTGGGCTACTGGAAACATTTATACCCCCAAGTGATTTATTACCCAGGTGCGGTTACAAAGAAAAACAAACGAAACTCCATAAGAGGCGGGGTCCTCCCTTTCGAACTAACCAATCACAGACACCCCCTGAGTCGTTGTGTTGGAAGAGGCTCTGCCTCTCCCCATCTAGGGTACCTCCCTCCAAAATTTTTCTCCCACCTTGTATCCTTAGGTTGGTATTATGGTGACTCCTGGAAAGATGGATTGCTTCAAAAATCTGGGAAGCCTATTTTTGGATATCCCCTAGGTTGAGTCGTCCCTCCCCTTTACGACTTTCTGTAACAAGTGCAAGCTCAAAAACACCTAATTGGACCTCGAGTCCCACTCTCGAAAACAAGTCATGTTGAAATCGGGCCCTCGCCGCTCTGGCCTATGTTGTTATCCCATTATACGGTCATTTTCATATTTGTATGCAAATATCAGTGGATATTAGCTGGATTTCCCTGGATTTCCTGTGAAGGTGGGGGATTTCTGATAGAGATCCCTCTGCGAGTTTTCCTCTCTAAGAAAATGTCAAAATTTAACTGTTGGATTGGATGGTTCAGTTCCGTCAAGGTTTCTAAAACGGTTGTCTGCTTCGAAAGCAATTGCTTCGAGCTATTTCTTCAGTAATCTTCAGAACTTGTAAACTCGAATCAGTTTTGTCAGAAAAGTTCTAGCCTAACATAACCGACGTTCCTCATTTGCTAATCTCAAAATTGGAACAATTTTTTCATTTCCTAATTCCCTGAAATCCAGTTAATACAGCTGAATCCGGGCTAAAACAGACAAAGGTTTTAACCCATTTGATTCAGTTCTGCACGGGTTTCCTTTGAACCTGCCTCTCGCTGCGCTGCTCTCTGGATCTTTGTGCTCGTGCCCCTTGGGTTGCCTTCAGATCCCGTTGGATCTCTTTCTCTGCTGTGTTGCCAGACATCAGCCCCTGCCTCCCCGATTTTTGGCTCTTTTGATCTGCCAGTGTTAGTGAAGCCGTTTAGATCACCACTGGACTCTCTCTCCTCCTTTGGTTCCTGATCACCTTGCTGCTCTGTCCGGACTACCTGGATCTTGGTGGCAAAACGTCAGTTTTCATCTGTGTTTAGATTCTTTCTGAGAGCTCCATTTTGGCTAGGGACACACAATCCAATTTAGGACTGTCATATGTAATGAAATTACTATTTTTGTCACTGTATTTGTTGTTTTATTCAGTAAAAAAGGTGTTTCGCGTTCTTACAGCCTCACCTAGCAACCAGGAATAGGTCAGCAAATTAGTACCAAAGGGCCTAATTTAAAGATAAATTAAGGCCTTACAAGAAAAACTAGTTAAAAGCAAGAATTCAGCAAATTATTAATTGGTTTTACTGAAGATCTCATGGCCAGTCCAGTAATACGTGTCAGGTAATTATGTGTAGAAAATGATCTGTATCCGTAATTGCCAGTTATTGCCTATAGTCGTCTGTATGTCTGCCAGAAAACTGCCGGCATTACCTTATAACCTCAACAATTCAACTATTCAACTAACAGGGCTTAATCAGTACGTAGTAACCGTATTCATGCGGCCGTATTGAGGCCCTTGAACTACACTAATTAGTGAGCTTAGTAGGCCTTAAAATCGCTCAAAGAGTACGTAATTAGCATGGTTATCTCAACTCTTAGTGCAAGGATTCGAACCCTTGACCTTTTGCCCTTACGTTACATGTGTGGGATGGCCGTATTGATGCCTCCCACGATTGCGTAAACCCCTATTACATCAGCCTTGTGCAAGGGCGGTCGTATTTGAGACCCCCTTAACCTCCCTGCTCGTGTCCCTCTGTCGTCAGCGTTGCATAACGGCCAATTTTGGCACAAATCCCCCTTAAATGGCAAGAAAATACACATTATTCCACTTTATTACAACATTTACTCAACACATAAGAACATTTACACAATAATACAGTCGTTCTTCTTTTAATTCCTAAAACAACAAAAAGTACAAATTAAATTATTACGTTTCAAATCCTACGTTTTAGTTTTAATTCCATTCTTAAGGGAGTTTCCACCTCCTCCCCTTTCTCTTCTCCCTTTTACGGGTCGGCCTTTTATCTTTGACCGCCCGCCTGTTTGTCTGGAGAGCGTGGAAAGCTCCCAGACCTTACGTGAACGAATGCCATTCTTGCATTCATTCACGTAAGTCACATAATAGTGACCTCATAAGGGTCACCTCTGACCTCCCACCCATAAAAGGCTGAATTCAGCCTCTGCACTACTCAGTATACCAATATAGGTAGACAATAATACACACACATATACAGTTATATACAATAGTAATAGGTACTTAGGTAACTTATAATTCTAGGTAGTTCTAGGTAGTTTTTTATGCTTCATTTTAACTTAGGTACCTAGTAGGCTTACGTAATTTGTTTTCGTCTTTTCCTTCTTCTGGGTCCGTGATGAACCAAACAGGTGAGGCCCCTTTGCTTTCTACTAAGCAAAGGGAGACCTTTTAAGTCGGCCGCTGGAGGACCAAGTTTCTAGAAATATTGGAGCTTCTGTTTACTCCAGATTTATGGGCCCCAGCAGTGACCCCTAAAACTTGATACTTAAAATCCGGCCTTTGGCTGTCTTTCTGTCTGAATTAGGGGTCATCTGTTCCCATTAATTTGGGGGTCCTCCAGCCGCCCTACGCGCCTGTGGGCTACCGTAGGTCACGACTCGGTAGCCCAATAGCAAAAGCGTGATCATCCAAAACAGCCAATCAGCTGTTAGAAGCTTAAGGCCAACCCCCTACTGGGGTCTCGACTGCAACTAGCAGTTTGCAGTCAGTGCTTGGCTGGCAGTCGGGGAGAGAGGTTGGTCTCTCTCCCCTTGAAACTTAGCTTCTAATTATTAGCCTTTGTCCGTATGTCTCCGGGGGAGATGTGTTCTGTGCCAATTATACGGAGGCCTGAACTCAAGCATCTCCCTCCTTCCCCCCCCCCTTTCCCCATAGGGTTTTTATTTCAGCAACTGCCGACCAGGCACTCACGATCTGGCTGCCCCCGTGAGGCCATATGTCTTCGGACGGCTCATGGGGTGCACTGCTTCTGACCCGGGGACCCTTATGCCTGAAAAGCGGTCCCCGGGTCCCTCCATTCTCACTATTTGCCGGGGTCCGAGGACCACTTTTTGTAGCATTCTTTCAGGCCCAGTGCCCATTGTTTTACATAGTTGTAATTGTGAGGGTGTGGGCCTTTCGCCCCACCCTCTGGGGTATTGTTTGTGATTCCTGTTTTCTTTTCATGCGCTTTCCCTGGTGATTTGCGAGCAGTCGAACCTCGCAAATCACTCTCCTCAAAAAGGCTTTTAAAATCCCCATTTCTCCATTTTATGTACTTTTCCGAAAAGGCCCTTTTTGGCCCAATCCACAAATAAACTATCGTGGATTAATTTTAGTAAAAACCCACTCCAAAACCACTATTTTATCTCTCTTTAACCTCCTCAATTTTCACTATAAAAGCCAATTTTTTAACTCCCAAAAACGACGCAAACTTGGGTAGTTAGTTTAAGGGAGGACACTCACCTACCCACCTTGAGGAAGGGGAGTTAGGCCACTCCCCGGGAGTAGGTCTTTCAGGTTAGGACCCCCTTTATCCCCACGGCCGGCAACCAGAGTTGCCGGCCACGTTTTTTCAACGCACTTCACAAGCCACTGTCGTAACCTTGTCTTGTTTTAATAATTGCCGGATAAAATATGAGGTTTCCTAAAACACTCTAAAAGTAGAAAACACAATCTTTTAAACACTGTTCAACCTGTTAATTATTAAGACACTAACTGGGGAATACCGGCTCCCCTTAATTAAAACTGTCCTTAGCTTATTCTCTGTAATAATTGCTATAACAGCAATTATTGTCCCCGTTGGCTTTTACACATACAAAAGAAAACACACACGGGTGATCACGTGGGAATGGCCATTTCTGGGCCATTCCCGAAATATAACGCACATTCACGCACTCGTAGCTATTGGGAATTGGCCCCATTCTAGTACTGTTAGGATTATAATTGCACTGTGTTGTATAAATGCGGCTCCTCACGTAAACTCCTCCAGTTGAGGTTGTGAGAAAAGTCAAGTACGCGTGAGGTGTGAATGTTGCATAAATGTGTCTGAATAACTTTGTGAGTAACTGTGAATGAATGAATGAAATAGTATGCGTGAAATAGCGTAGGTCGACTGTATGCGTGTGTCTACTGTCTAAATGAGCGTGTGAAAGTAGCATGGGTGAGCCTGTATGAATAAGATTACGTTTGCTGTGTGTTCATAACCGCATGAATCGGACTGCTCATGTAAACCCCTCGCGGAGGTCTTGAGTGTAGTCCGTAGGGAAACAACTACTTGGGCAATAATTCTAGGCAGTAGTTAGGTATAATAATTAGAATATACATTACTAGCAGTTAGGTTAGGTTAGAAACAACAGTTTAGTCCCATATCAGTCAGTTTAGTAGTTATAGTTAGTATTAATAGTTGTAGTCAACATTAGTAATTGCGGTTAGTATCATAATATTAGTTAGGGTTGTTAGTAGCTGTTAGTTGCCGTTAGTATGTGTCGTCCGGTTATAGATTGACCCCCCAGAGGCCCGCGTATTAGTCACCTGAGTCAAGGTGTGGGCCCTCTGCAGGAAAGGGGCAATCTACCATTATCTAGTGAGACTTTTAGGCCCAGGTTAAGAGTGGTGGTAACCTCATTTGCATAATTGCGGTAATATGGTTTAGGAACCCAATAGTAGGTTACCAACCCAGGTTAGGGTTATAATTGTTGTTATTAAGTCTAGTTAGGCCTGTAGAGTGTAAGAATAGGCCTCGGTTAGTATCAGGTAGAATGTAATAAGTAGTGGTCAGTAATAATCGGTAACGTTATCCTGTTTAGTGGCCAGATTTGGGCCCTAATTACGTATTATTAGTCAGTCACAGCAAGTAGGTTACACTTCATATACTTTGTAATACGTAGTACTTAGATTAGGTCAGTTAGTGGTAGTTCTAGGTCTGTAGTAAATACTGAGTAGTGCACACACACACACACACTCCATGCCCATGAGAGGCTCGGTCAGAGCCTCATTTGCATATTCAACCAAGTAGGCCGGAACGGCCCCAAGCTTGGTCCTCTTCATTCGTTTAATCCTCAAAAACATCAGTTTTCGTTTGTTTTCAACCTAAAAGTACAAAATAACACATTACACGTTACGCAATACACAATTCGGGTCTCGAACCCGCACGTGAAAGCCAATCGGTCCGAACAATAGTTGCTGAGGTTTTAATCCCCACCACCTCTGTTTCTAATGGGTTTTAACCCATTTGATTCAGGTAGCCCGCCGGATCTTTACCTCAGCGCCTTTGCTTGTTGCCTGAAGCTTAGTCCGGCCATCTGCCTAGCGAGCGATCGAGTCTCAGTGTATCAGTTTGGTGGAACGTGAGATCAGTCCAGTCCTAGTATTCGTGCCAGTGTCAGTATCAGTAGTATTTTGGATCCGGAAGCAGATCCTGTTGCCAGTGTTGTCTCAGTTCCAGTATTCCGGCCCTGTTCAGTTGCCTAATAGGTACTTGTTTGGACCATCTTTGGGTTGCGTCAATAACGCAGATTAGCGGAGAGAGCGGCAACTACCTGTCTCATCTTGGGAACTTTGCGTGAAACCTAAAACCTGTCTCGTTCGTAATCTTCTATCCAAAAACGCCATGTTCAGTGAAAGTGGTACAGCCTACGTTTTGATCCTCACCACCGAAGCCTCTCTATAAACCGATTAACAATCTGTATTCTTGTATTAATCTTGAGATAACAATCTGAGAAAGCCGATCCGACATTTCCGACAATAACCGACACTCTCCCAGCCGGTAATTGTAATTATCCATTTCAGAGACGGAACCCTTCTCGAAATTCAGTTATTCTGGGCAGTCAATTAGACGGAGACGCCAGAGCAAAGCCAACCTCGCTCCCTCTCGATTCGGATTATAAAAGGTGTTGATTAGTTTAACTTGCTTGTGTAGTCCCAAGAGCTATTGTAAGGGACAGAGTCACAGTAGAGGCTAGTACAGAGCCTAAGAGTTGAGTGAGAAAAGCACATATGATACCGGGTAATTAGCCCATATCAGCACTAGAGTGGGTATATAAACCTGAAGATTGTACTGTAACGACCCCGAAACCGGATAATCAGCCCTAATCGCGAAAGTACCAGTCAAACCAAACCAAAAGGCAATTCTGGCAGACAGTATCTTGTAGTACTGTTGATTGTAAATCTGTAACTGCAGTGAACCATTGTCTGCTGGAATTTAGCAACCTTGTGTGTTCATTTGTAATAATAAATAATTATCCTTTTAGCTGCTTCGGCTTTCGCGTACATTTCAGAGATCCCCAACTCTATCCGTGTTCAGGTTAGAGTTGAACTACAGTCGCCCATTGAGACTGTAGGTCCCCGTTCCCCTGCCTAAAACGAACTCACCCCGTTTGACCCCATTTAGGTCAGCTATTGAGCCCTGGTTGTCAGCACACCACTACAGCCGGTGCATCAATCTAAGCGAAGATTCATCTTTGCGTGCCGACCTTGACTCGTGTCTTGGATCCTGATCAGATCTCTAGCCTAGCCTAGCCTAGTCTATTCTAGCCCCTAACCAACTACATACGACCCCGAACAGAATAACAGTTTATTGGAGATCACGACCCCCCCTCCAAATCAGAGAAACCCAGTCAAGATCTGACAGAGTCTATTACACATACCTGGATTTGGAGTTTGGGTTGGATGTTGAAGCCGTCCTGTTGAAGATATGAAGACCCTGCTCGCAGTTTTTCACTGACGTTAAAGAAATGAAAGTTGTACACCACCAGGCACCCGAAAAAATCGGGCACCTGGCGGGGATCGAACCCGCGTCTTCTGCTTAACGCGCAGACGCTCTAACCAACTGAGCCACAGGTGCTTCAGTAGAAAGAGCGGAAGACCGAATACGAACCCAAAGTGTACAACTTTTCAACGCACAAGTGCATTGTACATCGCAAGATTTAGTTGGCAAGCGGTGAGCGGATTCCGATAGTGTCAGCCTCTTGCAAATAGATCTGTAGTGTAACTGATCTGTGTGTGTATCGTTGTGAGTAATTTTAACATATTAAATAGTTCATTAGGACCAGAGCTCAAGTTGTTGTGGTTGGTGCTAGATGGATAGGATAACCGCTGATTCGACGAATTCGATACATAGTTCAGTCTGGAGCCTGTACAGTTTATTTACGGTGAAGAAAAGGGAAACCGGAGCGATTTTAGTAATATTAGTGTTCCGGAGAACGAATTAATCCTGCCGTTTCATCAGTGTCCGGAGTGTCACAATCAATACAGTTTTAGCATAGTGTTCCTTGTTGACAACGGTAGTTCCCTTGTTGAGCCGTAGGGGTAACCTAATACAGCAACTGTTCTCAGCTGTGGGATCGTGCTGAGATTGAAGTGTGGGCTGTTAGTGAGCCCGAACGAAGTTCACATACGAAGCCCTGGTGTTGTATCTTCGAGTACGGCGGTTGCTCCGATTTTAAGGTCTTCTTCGTCTGTGCAGTGACCCCTGGTACTGATCCGTTGGAGGCAGTCAAACATCGTAAATGTCCCCTTGATAATTACTTCTGGGAGGCATTAGTGAATTCGCGTACCCTAAGGCGGACCGTCTGGATCAGGTTAGACCCACACTAGGCTAGCTTAGTCCTGAGACCTAAGAGAAGATCTTGCTCTTCTCGCCGTCTGCCTCTGTGTAGCTTCAAATTAGGACCCCTGTTTTTCAACAGTTGTTTCACCCCTTTTGTTACATATTGTTGCGTAGCATCCTGGCATTGGCAATATGTAATGAAAAAGGCAAAATAAAACCTGAAAATGACCATGAAAAACTCAGTTTGTCGTAGATTGTGATTCTTAATGGAATTGATTTAATTTTCTAATGCACTAGTTATGAGTGGCGTGCCTGTGAAACCTTGATGTAAACTATGAAACGTCCAAGCACTGTATGAAGTAATTATCATGTAATTACCAGAGTTGCCAGTCAGTGTGAAATCCCCAGAAATTTATCATTAGGGACACAGGTTCTAGTATAGGTAGGAAGAATAAGACTAGAAGTAGCGTCACTCTCACGCAAATGACACGAAAATGGAATAGAACCTCAGTGGAATGTAGTCTAGGGAAGTTTCGGTAGGTTATCAGTCAATAATGGAGGGGTCGTTACCCTTCCCGGGTCAGTAATAGGCCCTAATATGGTTGTCCTGTATAATGGAGGAGTCGTTACTCTTCCCAGGCCACGAATAAGGCCTCACGTTGTCAAGAAGTCATTTAAAAGTGATTAAAACAGCTGAAAATTATCAAGGAAAACGAATCCAACGCAAGAAGTTGTTGAATAATCAACAATTTAATAAGAAACTTCTAGTTTAAAAACGTTTTACGCAGTTAATAAGTGCGAATACTGGAAGATGGGTCAAACTAAGGTCATAAATTGTACATTAATAGCATGGAATCATGTTGATTGGTGTTCATAGGTGTTAATTAGGCTTAATTTGCATTAGTTAGGTGATAATTAGTTAATTTGGCGAATTTTTGGTGAAAATATAAGTTGAGCTTATCTGAAAGGCAATTCTCTGCTGATTCCAAAACTCCAAACCCGGTCACCTAATTCCCAATATTGCGAAAGTTATACGCAAAAGAACTTTTGATTAGTTACATTTTAATTTTGTAATATTGGCCTTAGGTGACCTTACAACAATGCGTAACAGTGTGTGTGGTTACGCCCATTCATGTTTCCATTCATTCCTTTGAGCCTCTGCTGGCTCTCTCCCAGCAGAGACTTGCCTCGCAGAGAAAGACTTAACACACCTTAGGTGTGAAATTACGTTCGGAGGGGGCTTAACTCCCTCCCTAATAATTTAAAAGAAATGAAAATAGTTAGTCTTAGGTAGCTAGATACGTAGATTAATAATATTTAGTTTTTGTCTTGTGGAAAATTACGTAGGTATTAGTATGCATATTTTTTACGCAACAATTGCCCTTCCGCTCCTTTTGCAGTGAGACATAGAGTCTTGGCGAGGAAGAGCAATTGTTGCTAGGATTAACGGGCGGCTTCCCTTGTCTGTGGCCGAAAGGTCACGCCCAAAAGGAAAGAAAGGGGCTAGGAGACAAGGGAATGCCTAAAAATAATAAACATAAATTTTATTAAATGAATTCACAAAACTAGCAGTTAATATTTAGTTCTTCATAATGGGCCCCGAGTGGCCGTCATTTTGTATTAATTCATTTTTTAATTCGTGAAAAGTAATTTTTATTCAGGAAACTTCCCCTTTGGTTACCTTCACGTGGTAACCAAAAAGTCTGCAAAGTTTCCCAAAATTCAGCTTGGGAAATCCATCAAATTTAGGGTCAGTTGGAGGGTCATAATTTCTTTTCCTCGTTAATCTCCCCTCCAACGGACCAGCCGCGTGGCCAGCCCGAGTTGGGCACACGCTTTAACATAGAGAGCTTCCAGAAATTTCTGGAAGCTCCAATAAAAATCAAAGAGACTCCGCCAGAAAGGCAAACAACAGTGAGCTGTCAGACTCCTGTCAGCTCACTGAAAAATTCAAATTTTAGTTAGTGTTCGTCTGAGACTCGGCCGAGAGCGGTCGCTTGCTTCCCCCCTATTGCTAGCACGTCTTCCCGTTGTGCCGTGCTTTCCCGGTTAGGACTCGAGTTAGGGGCCCCTTCTGACCCACACTGGTCAGAAGGGATGAACTGAGCACACTCGACGAACACCGCACGGTGAGGGCCTTATGAGCGCACTATGCTCGGCCAGAAACTACACACTAGGAACGCAAACTTAGGGATTTTTAAGAGACCCCTTTGGCCTAAAAAATTCACTTTTTGTGGCCTTCGGGCCTTAATTTAAACTAGTAATTGCCAACCAAGCCACGGCCCAAGTGGCCCTTCATTTTTTAATAGGGGCTTAATGCCCGGTTTTGTGTTTTTGTATCTTGTTGGGGTTTTGCTGATGAATTGGGATTTTGAGTAGGGACCCACCCCTGAGTTGAGATAGGAGGTCCCTTGGTTACGACCTCATATTCAGAACTGAGCTAATTTAAGGATTGTTTCTCCCCACAGCCGGCAATTAGGAATTGCCGGCCATAATCGCAAATCAGGCGCTACTGTAGTAATATGATTGTCTGTATTTTGCATTGTTTTCATGTCTTGTGTGGTTCGGCTTACTCAAAAATCAGTAGGCATTAAAACTCAGAATTAATTTCTAATTATTAATTATCAAGTTGTTCTGAGGGGAATGGCCGACTTCCCGTTGTTAATTTAAGTAATCTAAAGCTGTCCTTAGCGGAAATGTGTCTGTAATCTGTTTTTCAGTAATAATTGCCTAAGCAATTATTACTCGTTCAGCTTTCATTTAAACTACCAACGTTTCAAAATCCAATAAAAATTTCTTTTATCAAAGTTATTAAAATTCCAAAGTTTAAGGCAAAACACGGGAAGATGCAAGTCAAACTTACGTCAGAATTAGGACAACAAATATGCATGCTATAGGTAGATAGGTCTTGTTAAGGAGTAGTTAGGACGTATTATGTCTGTGTAATTATAGGTGTCAATATTGTTGTAATCTGTAGTGTGAATGAGACCCCCCAAATTTACGTAAGTGGCTACTTGAGTAAACCCCTCATGGAGCGTGAGGTTTCAAGGTTAGCCCCGTTTTCTAGAGTGTGAGTTATGAACCAAAATCGGATGACTGCGAGTGTGAATGAGGGCATACATGCAAACTCCCTTTGTTTGATAAGGGTATTGGGACTGCCAGAGTGAATGGGTAAAATATTTAAATAATAGGCAGGAAAATGGGGCCAAATTGAGTAGCAATTTGGACCCAAAACATTGATAAATTAAAGCCAGTAATGTTTGTGGGTTGGATGTGTACTTGCTGCAAAAATGCCAATTTCGGAGTGAAAATCGTAGGAATCTGCATAAAGAAATGTTGGTATTTTCGGCGAACCAAGCAGGTTTTGCAGCCTAGGGTCACGGGGACCCCGAATTAGGTCTGCCAAATCTGTTGGATTTCCGGTCATCCGTGTAGGTTGCCCTGCGATTAGGGGGCGGATGAGCCGCATTCATGGAATCCAGCAATAGCCGAATCAAGGCCATAGCAGAATAGTTTAAACTAACACGAAATTTATCACAGTTTAGCAAAATGTGTTGGACATCCGATTAGCGGACCGGTGGTTTAGTTAGTTCTAGGTAAGAAAGTATTTGTAGTCCTGTTGTATTAATTAGCTGGAATTCTTAATAATTGGGAAATAGTTAGGCCTAGCTAAGATAGGGATATTAATGGTCTTGGCCTGAAATTATCATGGGCTCACGGTCGTTACCGTAATCATCTAACTTCCCATGTCAAAGGCCAAAAGACGAGCCAAACTAAGAGAAAAGAAGTAGACCCGTACTGAGATTCGAACTCAGGTTCTCTGGATTAGTAGGTCCAGTGCTCATCCATTGAGCTATACGGGTTACAATTAGAACAAGTTCAAGCTAGCCTATATAAGGAAGCAATTTAGCAACCCAGCACATGTGCAGTCAATTAATACATTATATGTGCAAATTATGCATATGTAGAGGTAAACTTTAAGTAGGTTTTTCTCACTAATTACTTAACATTTTTTGGTGCTTTAAGCACAAAAAATGTTCAGTTTTTCAAGCCCTACAAGAATATATAACTCTTACTCAAATCTGTGTTCATCGAAATTTTGCTAATTTATATGCCAGTTTTGCACGAATGCAATTATGTGCTCGTGTGAAAGGGTGGTAGTACGCGCGACTGTCACTCGGCTGGCTGCTGGGGTTGCCAGCACCGGATCGAATAGCGGTTCGGCACGTCCCCTGTTAGGGCACTAGGATAAGGGGCAGGTAGATTTAGAAGTAGACGTAGTTCGGTAGGTCGGTAAGTAGGGACTGCGTAGAATGGCTGCTGAGACAGTGAGTGAGTGAGTTTTTGTATTTTTGCATAAACTGTTGAAAAACTAATCACATGCGGAAACTCACTCACAGTCAGCCAGTTGGGTCTATCTTAAGTTAATTAGCTCATTCTCAAACCTATAAATAAATAACTAATAGGGACTTCACATTAAAACACCAGATAATTGTAAGTTAACATTAATATTACGTAGGCTTTAGTTGGTTAGCATAAGTAGGTAGGTAGGCATTAGTTAAGGCAATTAATATAAGTATCTGACAAGTGACCATCTTCCAATATCAGAAATGCACTACAAAATGTCCAGTTTCGTATGTGTATTTGATCTAATCTTTGGGTCACGGGAAATGAACCCATCTCCCGTGACAAATCAACAAAATCAGGCCAGACACAGGCCGAAAACGTTAATATTAGCCAGTATTATTGTTTGCTCTGAAGATTGTACAAAAGTAGTCAGAATCAGTGCTTTTCACGTTAAAATGGCCCTAGAAGGCCGGTCCGTGCAAGGAAAGGACAAAAGCAAACGAAGTCTAAATACAGGTCGCAGAGAGCGCATTTTCGTACATTTCTCAAGATTGTTTCGTCTAGCTACAGGTACAGTCAGGCCTAGCCGGGCCAAAGGTGGAAACCTTACGAATCATTTCATCCAAAACAAAACAATACGGCAAGTTTAACTAAATTCTGCGAGTACAAGCTAACAGAGGCCAGTAAGGCCCAATTGGTGACAAGAAGTTACCAGGAACGGTTAATATTGTCAAAAAGGCAATAACCAACGGTTTTCAGTCAATTCTTAAAGTCACAAGTTCAAATGGGGACCAAAATGCACATTTTGGGCCTGGAAAGCAAAGAAACGAGTAATGGTTGCTGGGTTCGATTCCCGCACCATAATCTTGTACTAATGGGTTTTAACCCATTTGATTCAGGTGCGCGGACAGTCGCTGATCAGGATTCGAAGTCGTGAGTAATCCAGTTTTGGAGCAGTCAGTGGAAGCGTTCAGCCCTGTAGTGGAATCAGTAGTCAGTCTCCGTTGTTACTTATCTAAGATTGTTGGATCCGGAAGTGATCCCGAGAACTGAACCCTGTTAGTAGCCGATTCGTGGAACCTATCACTGTAGGTACATTGTGGATTTAGACCGCAGCTAGGGTCAAGAACAGAGACGACTTCGCAGGCACTTGATTTCAAGTTGGGAAACCAAAACCGTTCAGAAAGTATTGTAAACTTGTCTCTCGAACCTTTTGTCTAAAATGGCCAGTTCCTATTCATCGTCACCGGTTCCGGAGCTACGCTCCCTTCGTCTCTGGCTTGAGCTTAGCATTCAGCCAGAGCCAGCTAGCCTGAAGACAGAAGAAGCCATCAGTGCTATTGAACTTTGTAGTTGTAGTTGTTTAAATTTCGTTAATCAGGAATAGGTAAGGCAGCACCAGGAAACTCCCCACTTTTCTTATTCCCTCAAAAAGCCAGTTCCGTACAGCAACCCTGTCAAGGTGTTGGAGCGGATCTTCGGGAAAGCAGTGTCCAACATTCGGGGACTCACCCATAGACCGACCCCAGGTTAATTTCAAGCTAATAACTGTTTGTTTGTAGTTTACTGATTTGTAGTTTGATAATCCGTTTTGTAAGGACGGATAAAGAGTCACACAGCACAAGCATATAGGCGCACGAGAAAGCATATAGGTACTTATTTAGTAGAGGAATTGGAGACAGTGTAATAGTTAGTGTAATAGAGAAAGAGTGTGATAAAAGGAAGAAGAAGAAGTACAGCTACTGTCATATTTTAGTGGAAAGAAAAAGAAAATTTCAAGAAAGAAAGAAAGAAAGAAAAGAAAAAGAAAGAAAGAAAGAAAGAAAAGTTGCATAAGAAAAGAAACTTCAGTGACCCTTGGTAGACTTCTGTTGACTTGACAGCTGTTGTCAACCTGGCCAATTTCAAAGGACCCTTCAATATTGTGATATTTGATCTTCGTTTTAGCTTCTAGCACACACGCATCTTAAGCACTACTTTAGTGGACAAGAAAATTGAGTTTACGTAAGAAAGAAGGTTAGGTAGGCTGGGTTGGTAGGACATGCGTCCATCAAATTTATGATGACGAAACTTTCTTTCTTTCTTTCTTTAAAGAAAGAAAGAAAGAAAGAAAGAAAGAAAGAAAGAAAGAAAGAAAGAAAGAAAGAAAAGAAAGAAAGAAAGAATCTTTCTTTGCACTAAAATAAGACAGTAGCTGTACCACTGAACCTTGTCCCTAACTAAACCTATAACGTGGGTAATATTATCCTAAATTAGGATAATATTAATAATAAACTAAAAGAGGGTATCTGGCAACTCTGGTACAGTAAATTGTATACTGTACTGATCTGTAATTGTATCTGTTTTGCACAGTTTGTAACGACCCCTGTTATTAACGCGTGTTGTGTTGTAAATTGTCATAGTGCTTACAAGAGTGTACCCATCGTACCTGTACTAAGTTTAATAAATAATTGGTGTGTCAGACCTAGAGTCTCAGAGTTTAACAGAGAGGCGCGATCGTCTCTGAAAGCCAGGCGCGTTAGCCAAAGGATCGGATCAGGACCACTCACGGTAAGTTCTGGTCAGGAATCGGAAGACTCATCATCAATCCAGCGATTAAGTCAAAGCAAGTGCTGACCCCTCTTGCTGATCAGCTGGAATCCAGTGCACTAAACGAACTCACAAGGAAGACCCCTACAAAGGTTGGCTGCAGGGAATCTCTGATTTTGGAACACCACCTTTCGGAGATCCGGTGCCTAAGTCTACTTCTATAAGTGGACGTGCTGACCTTCCGTGTAATCAAGTGCAGAGCGACTTCTGTCACTAGACCGGAGAGCAGAGCGATTTTTGACTCCGGATCCTAGCAACTTCATTACAAATAGATATCAATCCTCACTTTTGATATCATTAAACAGCTTAAGCTTCCGACTTGGTGGATAGTTCAATTAAGTATAAAATAAATATGGAAGCGAGCGGATAGCTCGTCTCAATAAGATGTTAAATACTAAAGTCTGACCAATAAATGTAGGGAGCGAAATTGTTTTGTTTATACTACCGGTAAATTTTTGCTGCAGCAATCTATACAGTTTCTGAACCGTCATGGCATGAACTTTCTTTTGGTTGAAAAAAAATTAAAAAAATTAAAATTCATCAAAAGAAGCCGATTTTTTAAGTTTTGAAATATCAGTAGACGCCAGGAACTAGCCGTTAGGTGGACAATTAGCCCATGTCCCAAACAACTCCTTATATAAGCTAATTTCGTCAAGGATTGCGATAGTTATTCAATTTTTTCGATTTTCAAAATCCTTTGATCTCTGCCGCTTTTCCAACTTTGACTGACTATTACTCGCTCACACAATGGAAAAATATTTCATTTGGATTTCCAGGACCGCTTACGTGTCAGCTGTCATGTGATTTATGTGGTTTTTCAAAATTTGAAAATCGATTTTTTCGAAAAATACCACTTTTTGACACAAAATTTTGGCAATGCGAATCCAGCAAAAGCGAGTAAAAGTAGCATAATCATAAATTGTAATCGGAGCTAAATGCAACGATCTAAAGTTATCGCGGCTGCGACTAATATTTCCTCCGCAATGAATTTTTAAACAATTTCGTTTTTTAGCTGGTTTTTGGCTAATTTTTCCATTGAGTGAGTCGCGAGTAATAAATAGCCAGTCAAAGTTGGAAAAATTAGCCAAAAACCAGCTAAAAAGCGAAATTGTTTGAAAATTCATTGCGGAGGAAATATGAGTCGCGGCCACGATAACTTTATATCGTTGCATTTAGCTCCGATTACAATTTATGATTATGCTACTTTTACTCGCTTTTGCTGGATTCGCATTGCCAAAATTTTGTGTCAAAAAGTGGTATTTTTCGAAAAAATCGATTTTCAAATTTTGAAAAACCACATAAATCACATGACAGCTGACACGTAAGGGGTCCTGGAAATCCAAATGAAATATTTTTCCATTGTGTGAGCGAGTAATAGTCAGTCAAAGTTGGAAAAGCAGCAAAGATCAAAGGATTTTGAAAATCTAAAAACTGAATAACTACCCCAATTCTTGACGAAATTAGCTTATATTTGGAATTTGAATTCAATATGTTTGGGACATGGGCTCACCTTTTTTCAACCAAAAGAAAGTCCATGCCATGACGGTTCAGAAAATATATACATTGCTGCAGCAAAAATGTACCGGTAATTCAGTATTAACAAAACAATTTCGCACCCTACATTTTTTGGTCTGACTTTAAATGCTACACCGCCAGCTCCTATCCTGTGCTGACTGCTGATGGGATAGAGTGCTAATTATCCATGCCATGGACTGCTCATTGCCGAGTCACTGGCTAGTGTAGCCAGTATGAACTAAACTGCATATTTCAGATTCACATATCCACATACGTACCAGTTTGAAAATACCAGTTTGAAAATATTTCACATGAGGTGTGTTAGATATCGCCAGATGTATCTCATAGGGGATTTGAGAGGGTTATTATTGAAAATATTCATTTAGAATTCTGCTAAGAGTGTAAGGGCTAGACGCCTGTTATAGTGGAAATTAATTTAGAATTCTGCTTCAAAAAGGGAATTAAGGCATAGTGTGTACATCAAAGGAGGGGGCTAGGATAATCATAAATACAAAATGTCCGATTAGTTAATTTTATATAAGAAGCTAACTTTATTTATGCACAAATCAGCGCACTTTGAAGAATACAGTTTCTACTTTATCTTTGCATGCCTGTTATTTCAGCTTCTCTGCTTGTCTAGCGCATTAACGCAATGAATGCTTTCGGCTGTAACATCTGCTTACTTAAATTCTCTGTCTAGACTAGGCCATATTAGTCATTAGGCTTGTTTGTCATGGTCTTGTTGGTCATTAGGCCCTTGGTTATAAACATTTTCTAGTAGCAGTCTGAAACCATTTCGAGTAACTGTGGTTTATGAATAATCCTAAAATACAGTTAAAATTCTGCCAGTATCTAACTTCCTTTCTTTGGAAGTTTCCAAATGGTTAGCAAAGGCTCAGCAGTTTAAAAGTATTTTGATGAGAACTTTAAATTGTTAGAAACGGTTCAGCTATCTAAAGTTGTTTGTTTGATTGCATTACATTCTCAATGCTAACATATTGTTGGGTTAAAACCCATATTGGGTTTTAACCCATTTGATTCAGGTTGCTGTCATTGTGACTTTGTGGTATTTTAATCATTATTAAACGAATCATGGGTTCAATTTCCGGCCTCGCAGTTATACTGGTAGCTCAGCGCTACATCTGGCGCTGCGAGTAGGGTTGTGGTGCCCTATCGCTGTGACTCTGCTGACAGACGGTGCTGCTTACTCAATCGGTTTCCGACGGCATTCTTTGATCTGACTTTTCGTTACTGATATAGCCATTGGAGAATTTTTCAGCGCTTTTCTTTACCTTTGTCTGTCCCACTGGTTTACTGCCCGGACCTTCAGTTTCTGTGACTATGCTTGCTGCTGACAGAGTGAAGAAAACTAAGGTACTAAGCTGATCTAATCTGTTTGACAAGTACAGCTCATTTCCACGATTGTGTTTTTCTTGTTGCATATTTTGTGTATGCTTCTTCTGTTTCCAGCTATGGCTAGTCCGTCTGTACCTGCTAGTTCCACCACTGGTGGCGGTAATTTGCATGCGTCTGTTGTCAGTGTTAACGTTGGTCTTGGCATGACTCCCGGCGCCTTTCATGGGCAGTCGGGAGAAAATTTTGAAAAATGGCTGAGAGCCTTCGAGCGTTACGTTGCCGCAAATGGCATAACCGATGATCAGAGAAAAGCGGATATTTTGCCCTCGTATCTGAAACACGGGGCAGAAGTAGTATATAACGGTCTGGCGCAAGCCACGAGGTCAAACTATCCGCTTTTGATCCAAGCGCTCCGCACGCAATTCTCAAACAGATTTACGTCAGATCTTGCTGTTGATCTGTTGATAAATCGAAAACAAGGTGAATCTGAACCAGTCAGCGACTATGCGTTTGACATTCAGCGACTGGTTTATGAAAGCTTTAGTGGTTTAGATCCTACAGCGCAGGATCTACTAAAGCGCAAGCATTTTGTGCGCGGTTTGCTGCCGCGGTTGTTCCAGTTTGTGACCTCCCCACAGGAGCCACCTAGTTTTGAGGAGGCTGTATCTCGAGCCAGAGCACAGGAAGCCCGTGATCATTTGCTGTTCAACACAGCGCCATGGCTGGACAGGCATTCTGGTGGGAGGAATCGATATGCCAGAGATACACGCAGACATCGCCGCAATGATGACTACGGCCGTCAGTATCAGCAACATAACAACCATGCTCTTGCAGCGACAGCTGGAACACAATCAAACCAGGTAAGTGAAGCTGACTTGCGTAATTTAGAGACACGGCTGAAAACCATGTTTGAATCGTCCTTGCAAGCTCTTCAGCAGACCTTGCAGCAGACTCCAGTTCGGCAGCAACATTCTGCTTCTAGGGCGGTTCGAACGCCTTCCTCTCGAGCTGACAGCGGTCCTCGCTGTTACGAGTGCGGTTCTCTTGGGCATTTGAGAAACACTTGTCCGCGTCGGCAAGGTCAGGGGAACAGGTTCTCTGGGGGAAACCCTCGACAAAACAATGGCGGCAGGTCTCGAGGCTCCGGACCTCGGTCCGGCACTCACGCCTATTCAGGTCCTAGCCAACCGCGTCAGGACCAGTTGGCAACCGCATTAGACACAATGCGATTAGCACAGCAGAACTGGGCACCTGCTGCACAAGAGGACTGGGTTCCTGCGGAAGCAGTTCAGCTTAATCAATCACATGCGTCTGTTTCTGTACACGGAGACAGTTCACCTAATCTTCCAGCTGCGTTCGCAGGCCCTCAGCTAACCATAACGGACCAAGATGAACTGCAGTCTCTGCGTGAACAGGTACGTAGACTGCAGCAACGGCCTGATCTGACAGCTGCCGCAGCTGTGCAATGCAGTATCACTGAGACCAGGTCCAGCGGTACCCAGTGCAACTTTTGTGAGGAAACCAAAGTTGTTAGTGAAACTCAGTACAGTTGTGGTGGTGAAACCAACGTTGCAGGTATGGACTGTGCTTTGAGACCGACAAACTGTGACAGTAAGTCG
Source organism: Trissonchulus latispiculum (assembly GCA_030248195.1). Classification (NCBI taxonomy): domain Eukaryota; kingdom Metazoa; phylum Nematoda; class Enoplea; order Enoplida; family Ironidae; genus Trissonchulus; species Trissonchulus latispiculum. The sequence goes on along the minus strand of JASAND010020050.1, from coordinate 18,429 downwards.
CACAGGGAAACAAAATCTGCAGATCGCTGCAGAGCTCCTACTCAGGTTGGTCGCCAATTAGTGATGATGCTGACCCTTTTCATCGCGCTCTGTGGCTTACCAACAGCTCTTGGCAGTAATCAAGACTACTTAGCTGGTGAGCTTAGACGAATCAGTACAGTTGTGCACAGCGGCGTAGGCGTCGTCTTGGAGCCGGCTGGTTTAGCCTTAGTACCTGAAAATACCAGATACTTTCCTGTTATTCTGCACACCAACATTAGCTCTCTTTTAGGGTCCAGGCGGAGGCCTGACGGAGATTATAGAACAAACCGGAGGTGTCACTTGCACCCTTTATACCAGAATCTCCGCGAAGCTATTGAATCTGTAGCGGAGTCCTACTCTGGGCTTCTAGACACTACGTATTACAGTACTCTGCTGCGGGAAGTGTGTTCCCGTAGGGACAATTTGTGCAGACAGAATCACGAATACTCCGGACAGAAGAATGAGTCCCGGTCTAAACGGCAATTAGGTTTGATTGCCGCTGGCCTGCTAGGGATTGGCGGAGCCGGCTTAGGGATTGCCAATAGTATTTATCTTGGTAAATTGTCGACCGAGGTAGGAGCACTGAATGTCGCTGTGGCTAAGTTAAAGGATCAAGCCCATCTGAGATCCCTAGCTCTGCAAGAAATCGAGCTTTCAAATAGGAAACTGTACACCTTTGTTCATCATTCAGTTGCTGATCTTCACTCTTCTCTTGAACAGTTAGAATGTGCAACAGAGCTATCTATTTCTGATGCAGACGGTGCTATCACATTGCATGTCGTAAAGACGGCTCTGCTCAATCTGATAGATGCTGTTGTAGAAGCAGCAACAACTGGACGATTATCTCCTACCTTAATGTCTGTAACTAAAGCTCGACAGCTGCTAATGTATGCCCCAGAATTTTCCAGTTCTCTTTTAGCCCAGGAACCTTCTCTCGTGTACCAACTAGCAATTGTGTATCCGGTTCGAGTCGACTTGTACAAACTCACGTTCGCTTTCCTGCTTGAGGTACCAGTCATTCGACCAGAGAATGTTTATCCATTATACCATGTACACAATGCTGGATGGTACGATGCTGCACATGGCATTGCCCGCCGTCTAAAACTTCCTCCGATATTGTCGAGTAGCGGTAGTTCATCAAAGCAGTCATTCAGTTATCAGGACTCTTCCTTATGTAAGCAATTCCCCGCATTGTGGCTTTGCCCACCCGAGGCTCTCCAGGTCGTTGAGGCAGCATTAGGTTCATGTTTGCAGGCCTTACATCAAGGAAAACGGGATGCAGCCGCTGCTTGCCAGGAGCACGAGATTCGAGGCAAACAAAATACCACCACAGTTGCATTTACGACCAGTGGGTTATTAATACACACCAATGAGAGTCATGTAGTTGTCACAAATACACCGCAGTTGGCACATCAGACAGTTGGTACCCGTATATCAATGCCGTCGTACCAAGTGCTTTGGCTGGAGCATCACAGCTATACCATGGTAAGTGTGGGGAATAAGCTAATAAGTAACACGTTAAAGAAAACTCAGGAGATTAATGTGCAGTATGGACTGATCGATCCAATTCCGCTGACACCATTCAGTGGCGTCGCCCCGTTAAGTTGGACAGACTATGACTCCGCAGAAGCACATCTTCACGCTTCAGAAGGAATCACTAAGAAAGTGATGAAGGAAGAGCTAGATTTGCTAGGTACAGGCACGCCTCCCCGCACTCAACTAGGCTTCTTGTATTTATTGGTCAGCTTAGTAGTCCTTTGTTTCCTTCTTTTGTGTTGTTGTTTTTGCTGTCGTCACTGCCGCCAGTCCAGGGCATCTTTTGTTTCGTTTCGCCCCACTCGCTGGCGTCGGTCACGTTCGTCAGGCGCTCATGCCCCTGATCCGGTTAGGCAAGATCCACACAATGAATCGCATGAACTGATTCCGATGGATAGGTTGGATCGGGACCCCACACCGGTCCGTAGACGGTCACGGTCCCAAGAACGTCCTGGAAGATACTTTTTTGCGTTATCATCAACGAAGCTAGCGCGCCCGTGTCTTACATCTCTGCTTCTCCTGTCCGCGGTTTACACAGGACCTTCTCCTCTTGCATTGTTATCGGCTATTCAGTTATCTCTGATAATTTTTGGAGTGTTGTGCAGTAGCAAGCGTAAGGGCTCAAGTGGTGGATCGGTGTTGAGCCTAGACCCCTACCCGTCTATGACTATCATTGCAATCATCCATGGCATTCAGGTACCTGCTCTTATAGACACTGGAGCCTCGATCACCCTGCTTCGCGAGGATATCTATCGTAGATCGTTCAAATCTTTGCCGTATTTAGCGCTAACGCCTGAGAGTAGTCCCGCTATTAGTTCCATGACTGGCCAAACGCTACACCTCTCAGGGGTTCTACAACCAAGCTTCTCCTTCGGCAGTGTTCTTGTGAAGCATCCAGTCTATGTAGTGGACTCTGCACCATCACCTTGTATACTCGGTCTTGATCTCTTGTCTCGCTTCAGTTCGATTGCTTTTGATTTCGCCTCCAATACTGTTGCCATAGGCAAGCATATTCTTCCATTTTGCCGATCACTCAGTTCAGGTACTGATGTATTATCAGCAGAGCTTATTTCATCAGAAGATTGGGCAGTACCTGCTCGCACAGAAGCTGTTTTCTCTTGTTCTCTGCCGGTCTGTGTGCGTCATCAGTCTAAGTCACTGATGTTTCAGCCACATGCTAATTTTGGTCAGGGCGTTTCACTAGCAGCTACGCTGACTGCAGCGAATACACACACTACCATAGTCCGTGTCTTGAATACTGCTCCTCAACCAATCGTAATACCAGCAGGTACATGTTTGGGCACAGTAGAACAGTTAACGGAGCAAGATGTCATTTCGGAGCCTTTGGGCGGACCCGCTCGATTTGGTCATGTACTTGCAACTAGTGCTACACATTCCACTCCCGAGCCAAATGCGACTTGTCCTGCTGACCTGTCAAATTCAGATACATCGGTGCACCAACGTTCTTTATTGACGAAACTACTTAATCAGTTCAGAGATGTCTTCTCTCAGCATGACGATGACCTCGGGCGTACTACTGTCTTAGATCATACAATAGATGTCGGCGAAGCAAAACCGCTCAAACAACGTCCTTACCGCATTCCTCTCAGCAAGCGCAAAGTAATAGAAGACTATGTGCAGCAAAAGCTTCATGATGGCATGATACGTCCTAGCCGGTCACCTTGGAGTTCACCAGTGGTGCTCGTGTCGAAAAAGGACGGCACTGATCGTTTTTGTGTGGACTACCGTCGTGTAAACGCAGTGACAAAGCGGGATGTATACCCACTGCCGAGGATTGAAGAAGCCCTGGACGCCCTTGGCGGAGGCAATGGCTGGTTCACCACTCTGGATCTCAACTCCGGTTTCTATCAAGTTCCGCTAGCTGAAGAGTCGAAAGAAAGGTCTGCTTTCACCACCCACGTCGGATTGTTTGAGTATAATGTGATGCCGATGGGCCTAACGAATGCTCCTCCGACTTTCCAACGGTTGATGGATGTTGTCTTGGCCCCTCTGTGTTGGCAAAGCTGCCTTGTCTATATCGACGATGTCATAGTCTTTTCTCCGACGTTCGAGAAGCACTTGGAACACTTGGAAAAGGTCTTCCAGTGCCTTCGAAATGCACGACTGAAGCTGAAACCTCGCAAATGCGTTTTTGCCAAAACGAAGGTTTCATTTCTTGGGCACGTCGTCTCCGCTCACGGCATCGAAGCCGATCCGGACAAACTTCGCGCAGTGTCTGAATTTCCTCTGCCTAAGACGCCAACAGACGTACGAAGTTTCTTAGGGCTTGCCGGCTATTATCGTCGTTTCATTGCTGGATTTGCAGAGATTGCCGCACCTCTACATGCCCTAACCGGTGCCAAGGTTAAATTTGTCTGGTCCCACGATTGTCAACACGCGTTCGACAAGTTGAAACAAGCCCTCTGTTCAGCCCCCGTTCTTCGGTATCCTGACATAAAGGTCCCCTTCATTATCCATACAGATGCATCTCGGACGGGCATTGGAGCTGTTCTGTCCCAAGTTGAAGATGGCAAAGAGCGACCGATATCTTACTTCAGCCGTTTGCTTCGGAAGTCGGAGAAGAATTATGTTATCACAGAACTGGAGGCCCTTGCTGTTGTGTGGGCAGTAAAGAAATTTCATCACTACATTTATGGTCACCTTGTTACTATTGTTACCGATCATGCAGCGCTCAAATGGCTGTTAGAAAAGGAACATGATTCCGATCGTCTGTGTCGTTGGGCAGTCAAACTAGCTGGCTATAAACCTACGATAATACATCGTAGCGGGAAGAAACACGCTAATGCCGATGCGCTGTCCCGCAATCCGGTTGGCATCGTGGCTGTACTGATCAATGCTCAGCTGCGCCTGCACCAACGACAGGATCCAGAGTTTGCTGCTATGTACGCATTTAAGAGTAGTGGCCTGCTACCCGACGATCCTATTCAAGCTAGGCGTCTTGTCACTGAAGAGGATAACTACGTGTTGGATAATGATGTTCTCTATCATCTACATTATCACAATCGCCGTGCCGCGGATTTATGGAAACAGTTGGCCTTGCCTTTCCAGTATCGACGAAATGCTTTCCAGGAACATCACGACAGCACTCTAGCCGGCCACTTGCGATTTAAAGAAACGTATCGCCGCATTCAGGAGCATTACTACTGGCCAGGTATGTATACTGCAGTTCGTAAGTACTGCCAAACGTGTCCACAGTGCCAAATTCGACGTTTACCCAATCCGCACGATCGGGAACCGCTTCACCCTATTCCTGTTACGGAGCCATTTCACAAAATGGGTGTCGACATACTTGGACCACTGCCAATTTCCCAAAACGGAAACTCTTATGCTGTCGTATTTACTGACTATTTCACCAAATGGGTTGAGGCAGTTGCGATTCCAGATCAAACGAGCATAACTATCGCTAACATATTCTTTGAGGAAATTATTTGTCGGCACGGTGCTCCTCTCGAACTCTTATCCGACCGTGGTCCCAATTTCTTGTCAGAAATCATTCAGCAACTGTGTGATGTGATGCGTGTCCGCAAAATCTACACAACCCCATATCATCCCCAGTGCAATGGCCTAACTGAGCGTTTTAACAGAACGTTAGGTGATATGATCTCTAAACTCATTGAACACGATGATGAATGGGACCACTATTTAAAACCTGTCCTTTTTGCCTACCGCTCTGCTCTGCACGAATCTACGGGCGAAAGTCCTTTCTACATGATTCACGGTCGTGATCCACGGTTACCAGGCCAACATTATGATCCGGAAGACTCCCGCTTCCAACATACCGACAACTACATCACCACCTTGCTGGGGTATCTGGAAGCTGCTTGGCAACGTGCAAAGGACAACATCCGCCGTGCTCAGGACAGATATTCTCGCAATTACGACATCCGCGCCCGTCCACAAGAGATTACTGTTGGGACCAAGGTTTTGCTTCGTCGACCTCCACGTGCAGCCTCAAAGTTCAAGCCAAAATGGATTGGACCGTATCGCGTTCTCGAAATCAGAAATCCCAACTTGGTAGTTCGTTCTCTCTCCGACCCTGATGCAGTCCCCATTGTTGTTCACAAAAATAAGGTTACTCCAGTGCTTGCCCCTTATCTTCCGCCGCTGCTACAGAACACTACAGATGCAAATACGTCACCTGGCACTGCCGTTGACGAATCCGATGCTAGTAGTTTTGAATTTGCCTGATTGATTTCGCATTTGACTGCATTTGCTTGGATTTTGTTTGTCTGGTGATGGGTTTTTATGTCTTTGTCTTGTTTGTTTGTTTGTTCTGTTCTGAATGCGGATCGGCGAAGTAATAGTAGCGATTCCGCGTACTGGACAGTAATAGTTTGTGGTCTAACCACCAATTCCTGATGCTAAGGTTCAGTGTTTCTGTGAACGCTGTAGTTTACACATACTACGTCGAACACGATCTGCCCGTTCTGGTGGCGAAGTCATAGTAGCACCAGCTTGTGCAGTCGTTCTGTTAAATTTACATTCACACTACAGAGCACTGAGTTTTAGCTGTGCATGCTGTATAAAGCTTGAGTATGTGGTCTCTGTACATTATCGGTTTCTCAACAAGTTCTGCTTCCTATGTCGCTTATCTCGTTGTCACGATCTGCCCGTTCTGGTGGCGAAGTCATAGTAGCATCAGAAAGTGCAGTCGCCAAAATTCTTGATCTGATTAACTGTCTTTTGTTGAGTCTCCATTTCCTGATCTGTTTATTTTGCCTGCCTATATGTTCGAATTCTCAGCAGCTTCGTGTATTCTTTTATCTATGCTCGATCTGCTTGTGCTGATGGCGAAGTCACAGTAGCATCCGCACATGCAGGTCGCCCAATTCCTTCTCTTCTGCTTAAATTAGCTGAGATTTCGATTTGGTTGTTTTCCTGTTGTCTTTGCTTTTGTTCTTGTTTTCAGTCAATTTTCGCATGCCTGCTCTTAACTTGGTATTTGTGGCGTCTGTTGAATGGTAACTGGTGCACACCTTACTTTTGCTTACTGTTCTTGCTTTTCTCACACATCTCAAGTTTTGGCTTCTACATCTGAACTCAAGAAAAATTTTCCACAAGTTCTTTTTTGTCGGTGTTTTTTACGCTGACTCACTTTCATCTTTCGATATTTTAGGATCTACACCGGCCGTGCCGCTATAATGGGGAATCCCATCCACTGTCTAACCTACATGCTTGCCGGATTGTAGTGAATGATGATGTCTACGAAACTGTCGAGCGAGCCTATCAACTCGCGAAGACACGCGCTACTGAGGACCATACTCTCACAGTGACTCTTCAGCAACCCCAGCCTTCTGGAATGAAGGTTAAGCAGTTGTCGCGCACTCTAGTTACTGATGTTCCGGCCTTTCATTTAAAGTGGCGCGACGTAGCAGTACTTTGCTTGACTCGTCTTTGTTTTGAGAAGTTTTCCCAAAATCCTTCCCTTCGTCGGATCCTTCATGATACATGGCCCGCTCCCCTGCATGAAAACGTCGCCGACCCGTTCTGGGGTACCCAGCGTGGTACTGGGCAAAACTGGGGTGGCCGCATCCTCATGGCTGTCCGCAAAGCGCTGCGAGATCAGCCTAGTCCTTGTTTCCATTTCCCAGTTGCGCTAGCTGTAGGAGACTCGCTGCTTTCCGGCGTTACTGTTTCTGAAGACGGTGCTCGTGTGGTTTCTATTAGGGGAGCTAAGCGCTGTTTCATCACCACTGTGGCCAGTACTGCGGCTGGTCCTTATGTGAAGGTGTTGGTGGTCCTTGCTGGCACCAACGACCTCCTGAGCAAAGACAACAAGTTGTCTCCAGCTACAAAGATTGCCCGTAACTTGCTTAAGTGGGCTCTTCCATATGCCACCGCCAATCCACACCAGACTCTTGTTCTGTGTTCTTTGCTTCCCCGTCTGTCCCACGCGCATACACGCGTGGACCATTCTATCGAGCTTTTTCGATCGCGTCTGTTAGGTTCTTTGTCCGATTCGGCAACTCCCCGCAACATACAAGTCCTAGACTTGTCCCCTTTGTTTTATGATCCGAGATTGTTTGCTCGTGATGGCCTTCACTTGTCTTCGGATGGCCGGCATCTCCTGTCTACGTGCATCACGCATGCATTCCGTTTCAATTTGGGGATTGACGCCACCCCACAACCGTTCCTTCACGTCGTCCTACCCCTGAGCTCTGCCTCTTAACTTGTCGGCGAGGACGCCTTTTTTTCGCCGCCGTAATGACTTGTAGCCAGTATGAACTAAACTGCATATTTCAGATTCACATATCCACATACGTACCAGTTTGAAAATACCAGTTTGAAAATATTTCACATGAGGTGTGTTAGATATCGCCAGATGTATCTCATAGGGGATTTGAGAGGGTTATTATTGAAAATATTCATTTAGAATTCTGCTAAGAGTGTAAGGGCTAGACGCCTGTTATAGTGGAAATTAATTTAGAATTCTGCTTCAAAAAGGGAATTAAGGCATAGTGTGTACATCAAAGGAGGGGGCTAGGATAATCATAAATACAAAATGTCCGATTAGTTAATTTTATATAAGAAGCTAACTTTATTTATGCACAAATCAGCGCACTTTGAAGAATACAGTTTCTACTTTATCTTTGCATGCCTGTTATTTCAGCTTCTCTGCTTGTCTAGCGCATTAACGCAATGAATGCTTTCGGCTGTAACATCTGCTTACTTAAATTCTCTGTCTAGACTAGGCCATATTAGTCATTAGGCTTGTTTGTCATGGTCTTGTTGGTCATTAGGCCCTTGGTTATAAACATTTTCTAGTAGCAGTCTGAAACCATTTCGAGTAACTGTGGTTTATGAATAATCCTAAAATACAGTTAAAATTCTGCCAGTATCTAACTTCCTTTCTTTGGAAGTTTCCAAATGGTTAGCAAAGGCTCAGCAGTTTAAAAGTATTTTGATGAGAACTTTAAATTGTTAGAAACGGTTCAGCTATCTAAAGTTGTTTGTTTGATTGCATTACATTCTCAATGCTAACATATTGTTGGGTTAAAACCCATATTGGGTTTTAACCCATTTGATTCAGGTTGCTGTCATTGTGACTTTGTGGTATTTTAATCATTATTAAACGAATCATGGGTTCAATTTCCGGCCTCGCAGTTATACTGGTAGCTCAGCGCTACACTAGGTTTCTGTACTGGAACCACAGGAACAGGAATGTTTTTCGAAAAGGAAGATTTACCATTTATTCTCATTATAAACGTTTCTAAGTATACTATCAAGTTACATGGTCTTTCTTTTCTATACAACAAGTCAATGGTGTTCCAATCTTTTCCCTATTCGGAAGAAAAATGCTAAAATGAATAAAAGGTTTCGTCGGGGTTTTCGGATCTTTAATGATGATTTAATTTCTGGACACATCAGCAGTTTTGGTTTTTTAGGACCGATGGACAAGATTGAATTTGCAAATAATTACACAAAGCAATCTAGCCAGGGAAAACGGAGTCTGCGTTATAGTTCTTGACAATTTTCCAAACTATTGTTAGGAAGAACGAATCTACCGACTGATTGGGACTAGAAAGCATTGAAGTGGAATAGTATGATTTCAAGAACATCTATGTTTTGCCTTAGAATGTTTGGTAAGTTTTATTCTGTAATTTATTTGATCGCTAGAAAATCTTGATTTAATTACGAGCCTATGAACTGATATATTACCCTAAATATTGTGCGTATCCAACACCATCGAACGAACCCTTTTCCTTTTGAGCATTTTGTGTTTGGAAAGCTTCATTTGGAAAGATAATTTATCAATGCAGTCTTTGGAATTCTGAATTATACAATTGTTGGAAGCACCACTGTTTAAAGTAGGTACAAAGATAAAAGTTCTGACTTTTGCCACTTTAATTTTTACCACGACGCGCTAAGCTTAACCTGTAACCAATATTTCCTGCAACAGTTTCCAATTTTTATGCTGAAGTGTTGTTGGCACATGAACAAATGATTTGTCACAATGATACGTAAATATGACGGGATGTCGACAACTTAGCATAAGGTCTCTTCGTTCTATTAACTGTGACAAAAACCAAAAACGTCTTTGCAAATTAGTTAGCAGTCACGTAAGCTTAAGTGCGAACTTCAAATCGTGTCCTGCTGGAAATTTTAATTTTCTTGTGCTTGTTTGTGGCAATCGGTCCAAACTTTTGACGTGTTGATGTTTTGCATTCATAAATGTTAGTTTCATATGTATTTACATTTTTAAAGTTGGCTTCAGTAAGCGAAGCTGACAAGAGATACTCAGTTATTAGTAAAATTCCTTTAATATACATATGGAATTATTTCGGTGGTGCCGTACTACGTAGTTTATGTAATCTGTGGACTCAAACATGCAAAAACATACAGGGGATGCCCTATTTCTGTGTTAGAAAATGTACTATTCCAGTTATGAAGGTAGTTGAATTTCTGCTAACAAGTCAAACCTATAAATTCCGCCTGAACTTTTCTGAGTTGTTTCCTCCAAACGCTTCTTTCACTTTGTCGTCTCTGCAGTCATCCACCGTCGCAGTGCAGTCAACTTATGTGGCATACAACTAGCAACGCAGAAGAACAGAGTACCAGACCCTTAAACTGATACTTATACAACTAAATTCATTTGGTTTTTCTAAAATCTTTAGAGATTCCCAACCAGACATTATAAGTGATATAGACTAGTTTCCTGGTTGAACAGTTAAAAAGTTTCATGTTGCTGCATTTCATTTCGAAGGAGGTCCGGGAAAATTGAAACCACGTGCTCTCAGTTTTCTGTGGGAGCTTGAAATCTCGTTAAAACTCCACTATTTCAGAGCTAATTATTCCTTTTCTGCGGAGTCCCTCTTGAGATGCCTTCTTAGCTATCCGTAAAATGTCAGGAAACCTACGAGTTTGATTTCAAGTAGATATATTCTTTTGAATTTTGTTGATGTCGGTTGATTGAAATTTGATAGCTTCACAGGTCTAGCATCATCTTTCGGTATCATTTCTTAACCAAACCAACCAGCGGTGAAGAACATGCACTGATTAACTGTAACGGCGGTAAATTTTGTGGTAAATTTTCAAACTTCGGTGTAACTTGAATGTCACAATTGCAGGCTTTGCGTGCTAAGATTGTCAAATCTCGCAATGTGAATAGCATATGTAGATATTCAGCAAAAAACGAGACCTTTCGGCAAAAGTGTAAACATAATAAAATAGGCTAGGGCTGAGAGTTAATTTAGTCAGACAATTTTCACTATAAACTCTTGAACACTGGTTTTCTAATGTCTTTTCTGTTTACCAGGGGATTTATGCCTCCAACCCACAGATAACCTAATTATTACAACAGTATAGTCTATGTGAGGCAGCTGTTAGCTTTATCCGGTTACCGCGGCCCCTCCTTCAGGTTGGTATACTTCAAAGTCACACTTTTCCCTTAACATCCGGTTCAGGTTTCGGTATCCCTTCGTCAAGTTCGTTTCGCCGTAAACTTTAGCTACCTCGTTTAGGTCAGGCTATGAACTACTAGAACAGGCGGACAATACAAGTAGCATATGATTAAGCCGTATTCCTAATTGTCACTTTGATAAGTTACTAGATCCTCTAAACGTTAGATAGAGATTCCCTAGGGGAGACAAAACTTAAAATTTTGGTTCTATTAATTTTACAAGACAAAATACTGAACAATTAGAATAGTAATCATGACAGGTTTGAAGGTGTACTATACTCAACCAGGAAAGTTACAAGTATAAGCAGATTCACGTATCTAGGCAGATGGAGAGTCACAAAACCTCACAATACAGCAATTACGGCAGTCTAACACGAAAGCTACAAACATTCAAGAACAGTAGGGTCAAACCCCGGATTCACAATATATTAGCAAGATAGACAAGAAAAAAGTGCTGGTTTTAAGGCAATTCCAACCCTCTCAGATAAAGGCCCAGCAAAAACAGTGAACTTCGACTGGCGCACTCTGCTTGAAACTCACTCTTACCGATTGATCCAGAGACTAACAGGATATGTACTGGCGATCAGGATTGGATTGGACAAACAGATAAAAAGTCACGGCGGGGCTCAAGATTAGGCGTGCAAGGGTTAGGATACTATTCAGCCAACAAGAACTTCCAACTGAGCACAGCTCCCTCTCAGTGGACAATATAAACTGCAAAGCAAGCTCTACTGTGAGCACCTGATTAGCGCTAAAACGTGACCTTTCAAAACACAACCGAATTCAGCCGAGCCTGTCCCAAGACTAAATCTTGGGCCCCCAACAAAAATGTGGCTGGGTCAGTCACCCAGCGTCTTAAGTCTTTGTCCTGTCAGTCATGGGCCTTTCGGCAAGCGCAAGAGTCTTTCAGAGTAACCGTGATTCTTTTCAATAAGAAAGGAAACTAATCTTTTAAAATGAAAAATGGTTTGCTCAAGGGCTTCTTGGGGTTTCATTTTGTCCCCAAAATTCTGCAAGATAAGCCTATTATCAAATATTTTTCGCTTTCATGAACCTCTTAATTGCAATCCGATCTGAACAAACGTATTTACAGATAACAGTCAGTCAAATTGGTACAAAAACAGGAATTTTCCATGAAGGGGGAGTATCAACCAAAGTCCATCAAAACTGTACAAAAATGAGCAGAAACAGTACAAAAAGAACGCAGAGAATTAGACCACCCATCACATATATTTAGTTTGGGATAAATATATTGTTATGTAAAACCAGCATTAACTGCAGATACTAAGTTTCAAATGCTGCAATAGCCAATAAATTAATAGTTCGTCTATAACTGCGGAGTATTTCCACTCTGTGAAATATTATTTACAGTGCGTGGTCCAAAATATATGGTTTCCGTATCAGTGTAAATTTCAATCGAAGGCCCAGACTGATTTGGTCTGCAAATAATACTCTTTCTTTAAAATAAAAAGAGCTCTATTTGCAAGGGTTTGCAGGTTCACTAGAAAGGCCCAAATGGTCGTCTAATCTGTCTAAACTTTGAATTGAAACAAAGTGAAACTCTAAATAATTCATTTAATCTATTCGTGAGAAATTTTCCATTGGAAGTGTATTTAAAGTGTTCCATTTTTCAGTATGCGTCTGTCGTTTTGCCTATTTTCCTTTGCTCAATATCTGGCAGTTGGTAATCTATGTTCACTAGACGAAGCCTACAACGATTTTCATTCAGCCATTGCTCGTATTGATAAAGAAGCCACAGTCAGGTTTCCGTTACAGGTATGATCATAGGTTTACATGGAGATTAGGTCCCACTTTAGCACCAGTCTCACTTTAGAACCTCCTTAAATATAAAGGTCATTAAATTCACAAGATGGTCATTCCCACTTTAGCACCTGCATGACATGGGTTACCAGGGATGGAAACTGGGTCATGGGTCGTTTGTGTCGCTATTTTAGTATGGGCCACTGGGTTTGGGTCACTAATTTTGGAAAACCTTTTGGGTCAGGGTGGGTCTGGGTCAAGCTTTCTGTGGGTCACCAATTTTAGTGGGCCATTTTGGGTCTGGGTCACAGGAGTCTTGCCAAATCTTTAAAGTTCCAATTTTAGTGGTGGAAGTTTAGCTATGCAGTTTTAAAGGTACACTCAATATTTCTGAGAAATTAGTTCAATTTAATAGTAGTCATTTCGCAGAAATCAGTAAAGTTAATGTAGCGCTTCTACCAGGTTGGAGGACCAAGAAGAAACCAAGGACAAGCCCAAACGGGAGGCGTCAGGCACCCTCGTACCCAGGACCTAGAAGAGAGAAGGGTAGAGGGAAGTTCAGCTTTTTCACTCACCATTGAAAGTAAAGAATTGGTCCAGCCGGGTTTCGAACCACGGCCCTTCTGACTCCGGAGCAGAAATGCTAACCAACTACACCACAGCGCCATAAGCTGAACTCCCATTGCAGGCTTATCAATCTTTCCTATGCCTGCTTCCCTTACATTAACTGTTTCTTGCTCTGCCATTGCATATGAGCCTGTTAACATAGTAAAAGCACGCATACCAAGGTGGACACATTTCTCGAGTAAAAGCACGAATACCATGGTGGACACATTTATCGTTTTAAATGCATAAAAACCGAAACAACTGAAAAGTTACTGTTTCTCATTGTATTATAAATATATTGTTTTAAATTTTCAGTTACTTTTAGGGGTCACTCATTGTAAGGTCAAAACTTTAATAGGGGAAAGTTTTCTTACTTTAGGTTCGTCGGCCCATGTCAAGATAAAAGTTAGAACCCCCAGAACCCCCATCAGAAAAAAGGAGGTTCTCAAATTTTTTTCATGCGTTTGCATCCAGGACTTTGATTTGTACGTGACTACGTTGCGGATCCTTTCCTTCAGCAGGTACTTCAGCAGACATGATATGTTTATAATATGTATATATATGTATCACAATCATCAAATTTGTAGCATATAACCGGGGTGTACTTGGGGGGGGGTCCTCCTGGCTTTTCTCATAAACTTAGACTGAAAATTCTGTGATGAAACGTCCAATATTCACAATATGGGTATCAATCGAAAGCTGACGACAAGAACAACAAGTTGGTCCTTAATTTAAGCCCAGACAACGCGCACACTTTTCGGTACACCCGGACTCCAGAACCCTCAGAACTTCCAGCAAACACTTAAAACTAGGCAGTAGAGGATCAAATCTCCTGAAAAAATTTTCAGAACCCCCCCAACCCCAAGAACCCCCATCAAAAATTTGAAACTAAATATATGTAGTCACGGATCAAATCTCTACAAAAAATTAAGAACCCCCAGAACCCCAAGAACCCCCCATGAAAATAAAAGCTTCAAGAAAATCAAGTGGAAGATCAGAACGCATTAAAAAGTTACTTTTATCTTGACATGGGCCGGTTCGTCGGGTTCGCTAAAGTGGGACTAAAGGTGCTAAACTGAGACTGATGCTAAAATGAGACTCAAAAAGGTCATTGCAGAGTCAAAGATGCTAAAGTGAGACTAAGCCTACATGGAAGGTTGTAGGGTCGACAACATTTTACAGCCCTCATTTTACATTTTACATTTCCATTTTTGGCTTTAGGCAAAATTTGAGCTTGAGAAATCCGCTCATCCTTCCAGTCATTTGCTATGTATATGCTATACTATATATATGCTACAAAAGCCTCCAACAGTAGCCGTTCCTGATTCCTGTCTTTGATAAAAAGTTTAAAATTACAAAATAAAATTAATAATAAATAATCTACATTAAGGAGGGCGACTAAAATGGGGGTGCCCCGAATTTGTCCGATTGGCCTACTTTTTGGCGAAGTTATAGAGTATATATGGGTGTAGTCAAAAAATATCGGTTACTGATATCTTAGCTGCCTTCGATCCATGCGCAGCCGTCGGGTTTATGTGCCCGACCCCCCTCTTTTCACAACTACAAACATAATTAATTAAAAGTTTCTGCTTGCTGCAAGACCCTAAGCTTCAATGTTGCTATTTGCCATGTGCCCCTACCTGAAAAAAATACTAGACGTCTGTATCCTATCTGTATCTTAGGGCCTTTTCAAGAAAGGGTAGAGTAGAGTTAAAATTAACTCGATCCTTTTCAAGAAAGGGTTAAACGAGTTAATTTTAACCCTGCGAGTTATAGAGAGTTAAAGTTTTTAACTCTGCGTTGTTTCTTGAAAAGAGTTAAAATTAACTCGCTCTAACTCTACCCTTTTCAAGAATCGCTGCAAGGGTTAAATATTTGCAGAGTTAAATTTAACTCTACCCTTTTCATGAAAGGGTTAAATTTAACTCTGTTTAACTCTCTCAAAGCGTTTTCCATTAAAATTTAACCCCCGTCAAAACACGCGGGTTAAGCAGAGTTAAAATCTAGATGGTTGTTCAATTAATCAGTACCAATGAAAATTTTCAAGTTTAGTCATTTCTCTTGTTTCAGATGTTTTATTATTCAATTAAACAATATTTTATTAGCTATTTTCGATATCAACAAAGGCTGCAATTTTTATTCATTCCAATTAATTTCACTACTGCAGCTTCAATAAAAAGTTTGTTGCGGTTCATGTGGTAGTATAAATTGATGCACCGTAAATTTAAACATCTTCGTTGTATGAAAACAGCGTTTTGAAGCAATTTTGCCAGCAAATAAACTCTAGAAATGCAATGATGTCAGTCAACTAATCAGAAACTTGCAGAGTTATTCTCATTGGCTGCACATACTTGCTTCATTTTGATTGGTTGTTTTGAATCATGCTGAAATATTCTTGTAATTGACGAGGGGCCAGTACAAAAAGCGGACGCGGAACGGAAGCGGACTGGGGGTATAATAAGAGGACTGAAAAAGCGGACTTGTGGTATAAAATGCGGAATAAATCCGGAAATACGGTATAAAAAAGTGGACTTACCTTATTAAACGGACTGGGTCAGCATTTAGCGGACCTACTTATTTTTAGTGCGTAGCAGAATTTTGATGACGGTTTTTCGGTTGTTTCGGTTTTTCAACACAGAAAGCTTTTATGCACTGACAATTATTCTTATTTTGCGGAGGGTACAGTCGTTAAAACAACAATATTTTCAATATCTATCTCCTGCTATGTTTTAGGGACAGCCATTTTTGAATCTGCTTTTTGCTGAATACAGTGACTTAAGGCCTACCCCAGAAAAACTATAACTTGAGCACAGGCGTCGGGTCTTTTCCAGATTACACCCCCACCCCCTGAGTGGTCACAGGTCGCAAAACTTTACCGATTGAGTTGAAATTTAGTTTTGGTATGTTTTTCACAATGCTGATTTCAAAAATAACAAAAATTTTAATTTCTTCTAAATTTTAATTTTTTCCACTAATTCGTCTGTGCTGATTATTCTTACGTCTTGAGCTAACCTCCTAAAGCGAACCCATAAGGTTGTGCGGCCGACTTTCACTTATCCCAACTGCCCTTTTAAGGGCAACCATTTCTAATAGAATTTGTTCTAGCCGCACAACCAACCTCATGGATTCACTTTAGGAGATTGGTCCAAGAAGAAAAAATGATCAGCGTATTCGAATTAGTGGAAAAAATAAAACTAAAAAAATTTTAAAATTTTCTTTCTAATTAGCATGCTGAAAGACTTAATTTTTGTCCGACCCTACGAAAGTTTATATTGTTAGAATTGCTTCGGGAAGCCACGGTATTTTGCATACAGAGTTGGGTGACGTGATTTTAAGATTTTACATGGTAATGGTTGCCCATGAAAGGGCAGTTGGGATAGGACATTAATAATAGAAGCAGGCACAGAAAACGAAACGAAAGTCAACGAAATAAATAAATATTAGTATTTATAAAAACAATTAATAAATATAATTATTTGTCTAGTATAAAAAATACATCATTGAAATTAATTTAAATAAGAAAATTAGATTTAATATTAAAGTTTTTAGAAGAAGTTTTTGTATTCCATCTTCCAATCCTCAAACTAGGCGTAATTCCACTTCCTAAATCACATTTAGACCTATTTTCGCTGTTTGTAAGCTGATTCCGTTTTCGTTTCATAGACTGCCCGGAAAATACTTTTCATGACTTTTAAAGGTCTTACATAGTTCACCTCATTGGTTGTTTAGATGTGAGTCCGCTTTTTATACGGTATGTCAGCTTTTTCCCGATTAGCCGATCAATACAGTCCCCATTTTATACCCTTCTCTGAGAGTCCGCAACAAGTCCGCTTTTTATACCTTTTTGCTCAGTCCGTTTCCAGTCCTTTTCCGCTTTTTGTACTGGCCCATTGACGAGTCAGTCTAAAAAGCAGAAGTCGGAAACGGAATCAAGGTTTAAAAATGAAATTAAACTGAAAGAAAATGTGATAAAACTTTTGCATGAATGCTTTCGAACATATTTCTAGTCGACCGATAACCAAATTTTAGCATACTAAATATTTAATTTTTCAAGTTTTCCACGAACGGACCATAAGAGAACCGAAAGTGTTTTGTACTTCCAATTTTGCTGAGAATTTTTACGTTGGGCTTTAGGCAAAAATTGCTTTATTTGATTGATACAAAAACTGCACTTTAACTTAACTTTAACTTTAACTTGCAAATGGTTGCCCTTCACTAAAACGACCGGAATAAACATTCACAATTTTTCGGAATCAACATTTCTTATTTATTCCCGAAAGTTTTTGATTTACGTTCGAGAGAAAAAAATTATCATAGAGTTTTCTGCAAAATTACATGAAAATTACAAATTTCAAAGTTGCAGAACATAAATCTGATGGCCGTTTATATTTATACTTATATTGTACTTATACTTCCCTCCCCTTATAAGTACTTCATGGCACCTTTTTCAGTTGGCGCGACAGCTCTTTTCCAACTGTTGCATAATCGCTTATCAAATGCTTGAGAAAGGAAGTAAAAATTAAGGTTGCGAATACATTTTAGCTAATAATTTCTCTGCAATGAACAACAGTTTTGTGATAATTAATGTGCTTCGAACAAATTTGCTTTAGTCTGCAAAAACCTGAAAATGTGTTTTTCATTTTTCCGCATTTTTACCACATTTTTCATAACTCATTTTCAAATTCTAGAAAGACAAATTGTTTTTCTCATTCAATAAAAAGAAAGTCGTAAGTTACATTTTGACATTTTTCCAACTCAAAGTAATGAATGAGTAATAATTGTTCTAAGTTGGTGATTCCAAAAACAAGGTTTTTAAGAAAGGTAGGGCAGAGTAGAGTAGAGTTAAAATTAACTCTTTTCATGAATGCATGGAGTTAATTTTAACCCTGGCATTTTTAAACTCTTTTTAACACTGCCGTTTTTAACCCTGCAGGGTTAGAGAGAGTTAAAACACGCAGAGTTAAAATTAACTCCATCCTTTCATGAAAAGAGTTAATTTTAACTCTACTCTACTCTACTCTGCTCAACTCTACTCTACCCTTTCTTGAAAAGGACCTAAGGGAATTACTCTTCAAAGTTGAAGT
>JASAND010020048.1:0-30873 GCA_030248195.1 Trissonchulus latispiculum | reverse complement strand
CCTACCGGAGTATCACCATTGGAAAGAGCAGAAAAAATGCTACAAAGTTGTCGAATTAGTTTTTTGATTGTACTAACCTAATTAAAGTTATAATTAATTAATTAAAAATAACTAATAAATTACCTACAGTAAGCCTTAGGCTAGTGGGCCAATCAGCGAGCAGACACACGCTTATATGAAAGCGTGTAGATAGTGCAAAGTGGGACCCCCCCCGGAAGTTACGGGGGGGGTCCCGAGTTAATGAACCTAGCATACCTAGCATGATTTGTACATGCTAGTGTAAGAGTTTCATACTCTTTATTATGTACTCTTGCTGATGCTAACTTAACACTGTGTTGGGCGATCAACACCCAGTTTGCAATATTTTCTGAGGAACTAGGAGGTTAATCAAAAGAAGGTGTTTACGAAATTTGGGCCACTTCCTTTTGTATGTTGCAGTTCCTAGACAACTTCGTTTATGTAACAACAATCAAACAAGTTTCTTCCCCGCTGTAATCTTCATGTTTTATTGGCAAAAAATGAGAAATTAAAAGCAGAAAGGATCAAAAACAATGATTCGGCACCCGTATTTAGACTTCGTTGGTGGGTACTAACATTAGACACATTCTGACTTATAACTTCATTTTGATCTGATGCGTACTGGAGGAAGTCAGTGTCACGGTGAAATTGTCCCCAGTGAAACTTTTCCAGAGGAATTTTTGAGGTGATCAATCACTTATCATGAACAGTAGTCATTTACTAACTGATTAAACTTGTACTCCAAGACATGGAACAAAACTAAACTTCATTTTTTAAATTTTGTATTTTTCTAATCATCACATTTCCCCCTCTTAAATGTCTAACAATTTCTTAAACAGATTTCATTCTCTGTAAAGTTGTCTTTCGTATCTTTCTGTTTCCGGATTGTATCGCCTCGGAGAAAGTAGATTCCTCTGAGGATATCGATAAGCTGCCGGCACTACCGCTGGTGCCATTCTGTCATCTTCTAAACGGGCTGCATCGACCGGCGGCCCTTCCGTAGTTTCCCACCAATACATTGGAGTAGACTCGTCATCGGATTGGCGATAATCGGATTTTGGCAGTGACCGTCGCAGCTTGCGGGCATTCCAGACAGGTTCATCTTCCAATTTGTAGGTGTATCTTCCCAATACCTTGACCACCTTCTTAGGATTGCCATATCGAACCTTTCCTGTGGGAACCTGTGGAAGGAGGGAACGGACATAATCACCAACGGCTATTTTGGTTGTCACAGAAGGTGGCTTTTCCGATTTGTAGTTTCTTTCTGATTTCTTTAATAGATTCTTGTGAAAGGTAGAATTGAGTTTGGTACGAACTTTCCAACCAAACATCAAATCTGCTGGTGATTTGCTGGAATCTTTATTTGTGGTGAATCTGATAGTCGCTTAGGGCCTTTTCATAAAAAGATTAAACGGATTAACTTAAACGGATTAACTTAAACAGATTAAATGGATTAAAAACACGTATTCATAAAATCACGGATTAAACTACTTAAAAGGATTAAACTGAGCCACGACTTAAACGGATTAACTTAAACGGATTAAATTAAGTGATTTAAGTAGTTTAATCCGTATTTTATGAATACACTTTTAATCCGTTTAAGTTAATCTGTTTAAGTTAATCCATTTAATTCGCCAGTTTAATCCTGATTTAATGAATACAAATGAAGCTAACATTTCAAAAAGCATCTATTCCATTAATATTACTTTCGCTGATTGATGCAACAATTGTAAATTTTAAGTATATTACTTCAGTTATGAGTAACAAAGTGCTACTTCAAACTAGCTAATCTCATTATAAGTATCATGCATTGCACATGTCAAACATTGTAACTTTTTTTACAATGAGGAGTTTCATATTTATTTTTGACGTGCGTGTTTCCGAATTAACTGTAATTGAATAAATTAATTAATTAATGAATTAACTTCTGTGCATCTCGTGGGGAAACACCAAAATTTAACCTGTAGTGACTTTTCTTCCAAGCGTTAAGTGTCACCCAGCTGAGTTCAGTTGGACTCACTTAACACTAGAGAAGCTCAATTCAAGGTCAAATTGAACTCTGACTATGTAGGCCCTCACACTAGCACAAATCTTACCGTGATCTATAGATAAAGTTAATGCTGCATAGTGAAGAATAATTCTTGATATTGACTGCTAAAATTTGGATCACCCTTAATTCTTGCTCTTGCAGTTAAATGATGATTTTTTTGTCATTTTAAGGCTGGTATCCGGAGCATTAAAATCGAGATGTCAAATCCGAAAATGTCTCTCGGGCCCGGAACCTATGCCCTCTATATCATGCACACCCAGAAATTTGGGATGTTTCTGCAGTTTTGAGAAATAGATATATATTTGAGGTGCTGCTGTCGCATTGTTTAAATTTCACCTTACAAGCTCTAATTATTTATGACAGTGGGTGAAACTTTCCAAATACATTATTTTGGTGCTCTTTAACATTCTGGGACCAGTCCAGCAATTTTATGTGAAAAGATAAAAACATTTTGCTTTTTGCCATTATTCTCTCAGCACGTAGCCGATGAACCGGATTGGTTGGTATGGCTGTAAAGAGAACACCAACATGAACATTTTTGCTTCTGCAACCTTTCAGCCGTCTCTAGCAGTTAAATCAGTATAAGCCCAAAAAGAGTTTGGAGTAAAAAATGGCCATTTTCTGGAAAGCAGTTCTTTGAAAATTACTGCCTTATCTTAACGTCAATTTAGTTCATTTATACTCAATCGAATCGATACACAATCAAGCTGCCCATTTTATCAATGCCTATTAGCTGGAATTCGTTGCTTTAAGCTAGAGGTTTAGCCGAAAATCCATTTTGATGAAACTGCGATTATTTTGTTTTAATCATCGATTTCTCCAAAACTACCAAACAGATTCGCGTGATATTTAGCAGGATGACAATTCGCACTGTTGCAAAGGGATTTTTTCTTGGTATGAACTAAAACTTCTTCGTTTGCGAAAAAACTCAATGCAAAGTTGCCAAATTTGGTGTAACCGCACATTTGGCGAATTGAGCATTACGATCTATTGAGGATTCAATCAAAAAATGCCCCTTGGTCCACATGTCCATCATATAACGACATAAAAGGAAATTTCGGTCGATTCTACAGTTTTGAGAAGTCGATGTTCAAAAATTCATGGTCAACATTTAACCGGTATGTCAGGAAATTTTTAGCTTATTTCCAATTCCAAAAATTGCGAAAGTTATTGCGTTTCGAAAATCACTACACAAAAGGATACCACCATCTTAAGGTGGGACTGGCTATACTGAACTAGTTAGCCAGAAATGCAAACTAGTTTGCTAGTTTTAAATAGAAAGAATGTATAGACATTATAAGCTTCAATCTAATAATGTTGGGCAAGTTACGACATTAAATAAACTCAGCACAGGAAGAAACAAATACCTACTTTAGTCCTTTAGTAGCTGCTGTTTTTATTGTGCAGCTTTCTAACCAAAGTTGTTGCGTGAGAAAGATAAGAAAAGTGGACAGTTAGTATATATTCGGGTTGCGCAAACATGTTAATAACTGATTTTACAGAACGAAGAACGATTTCATTAACCTAACAACGATTATCAGCTATTTGTAGAAGTATCGAGTAATAAACTTGATGTCCCACCAAAAAGTTACGTCAGTCTGTAAAAAATTTGAAAGTTGTACTTGTTCTATAATTAGTTAAGAAAATTCTAGGAAAATAAAATAAGTTTCATCGTAGCCATGAAAAAGTCAAAATGTTAAGCTACATTTTGATGTAAAAATAATTGCCTAACTCCAAATAATGAATGAGCAATAAAGGTTTAAAGTTGATGTCTCCAAATGGAATCGGCACTCATATTTGATGTTTAATCCGTTTAATCCCCGCAAATAACAAGGATTAAACTATTGTGCTTTTGAACTGCTTTTAAAGTGACGGATTAAAAGGATTAAACTTAATCATTTTATGAAAACGCCGCGGATTAAAGTTTAATCCGCCAAGTTTTTAATCCGTCGCGATTTTATGAATACGTCACGGATTAAAGTTTAATCCGTCGGTATTTTATGAATACGTTTTTGATCGGCGGATTAAACTAGTCCGTTTAAGTCACGGATTAAACTTTAATCCGTTTAATCCGTGAGCGTATTCATAAAATGATTAAAGTTTAAGTTAATCCGTTTAATCCAATTTATGAAAAGGCCCTTAGACTTGTAGAATCGCTTTTTCCCGCTGGTGTCCTTCCAATTGTAGCGCTTGAATCCGTTCCTTTATAAGTCTGTTCATTCGTTCAACTTTACCGTTGGCCGAGGGATTGTACAATGCTGTGAGGCTATGTCTGACATTATTGGCAGAAAGGTAGGACTCAAACGTTGAGCTTCGGAACTGTGGTCCGTTGTCCGTTACGATCTCGGATGGCAGGCCAAATCTGGAAAAGATGATATCCAGGAAATTTACCACTGCTGTTGAATTTGTTGTGCCAGTGGAGCAGACTTCAACCCAGCCCGAGTAATGGTCACACAGCACCAGAAGGTAGGAAGACTGACTGGGTGGCGAAAGGTCCTTGGATATCAAGTCCAAGTCGTTCCAATGGTGAATTTGGTGAAGGAACCTTTTGTGTTTCAGTCTTAAGATCCAACAGTTCTTTACTAATTCCATGGAATGGCAGATCCATGGAAGGCCACCAATAGCTACCACGAAGAAGTTGTTTGGTCTTTGTCTCTCCTGGGTGTCCTTCGTGGGAAAGCTTCAGAATTCGTGCTTGTAGGCTTGTTGGGACTACTGCTCTTATGCCTCCTCTCATCAGAAGTCCATTGGCCAAGTAGAATTCTTCGCGGATTCGGAAAAGCTGGTGATATCAACTTCTTCTCCTGCCATCCTTTTACGGTATATTCGATGACTTGTGTGAGAGCTTTATCTTCGGCGGTATGTGATTGTAGTTTATCAAGGCGTATGGCATTATCTGGTGCGAGATATGCCACCACAGTGTCGTTGTTTCCCTTGTCCTCTGTCTCTTGGCATGGCAATCTTGAGAGCCCATCAGCAATGATGTTATGTTTCCCCGGCTTGTGTTTGACGGTGTAGTTGTACTGGCTTAAACGGATATACCATTGCGCTATTCTCATTGGTCTGTGCCCTTTGCCACCGCCATCCAATAGGACAGCGAGAGCTTGATGATCTGTCACCAAGGAGAACGGGAAACCCAACAGGTAGGTGTGCCATCGCTCAACTGCCCATACGCAAGCTAATGCTTCTCTTTCGCTTGTGGAGTAACGCTTTTCTGCGTCGGTGAGGGATCTTGAGGCGAAAGCGATGACTCTTTCTGTTCCTTCTTGCGTCTGACCTAGAACGGCCCCAATGCCATGTGATGCGGCGTCCGTCGTAACAGTTGTGCTACAGTCGGGTCGAAACTGTGATATAACTTTGGATTCGGTGATTTGTTGTTTCAACCTCTCAAATGCAAGCTGGGCCTTTGGATTCCACTGGAATGGCGTATCTTGGTGAGTAAGGATTCTTAAGGGATCGGCGATGGTGCTGAAGTTCTTTACAAACCGCAGATAAAAGGATGCCATTCCCAGAAAAGACTTCAGGTCTGTCCGGTTGGTTGGAGTAGGGGTTTTTAGAATAGCCTCCAGGTTTTTCTTACTTGGTTTGATCCCATCTTTGGTTAGATGATGACTCAAAAACTCTAAGTCGGGCTTCGAAAGAGAAATCTTTTCTACTTCTATTCTGATGTTTCTGTTGTTTAGACGATCTAATACAGCCTTTAGTCGGGTATCCTGTTCTTCTTGAGTTTCAGCTGTTACTAGGATGTCGTCGTGATACACTATCGTACCTGGGATTCCTGCAAGAATGATTTGCATCATCTTTTGAAAAGCTGCTGCGGACAAGGTCAGTCCCATAGGCAGGCTTCGGAATTGAAATAGACCATCTTCGGTGATGAATGCCGTCAGATGTCTGCTGTCCGGGTGTAGAACCATCTGAAAATACGCTTTGCTCAGGTCTATCTTCGAAAATATCTTCGCCCCTTTTAGTATGGTTAGAGCTTCTTCAATGTTGGGTAGCGGGAATCGATCAGCGACGACGGCTTTGTTGAGTTGTCTCAGGTCAACACAAACTCTGATTTTTCCATTTGGTTTGATTACCACAACCATGCCGTGCGCCCATTCAGCGGCATCAATCCTTTCTATAACTCCGTCGTCTTCCAACTTCTTTAATTCTGTCGAGACCTTTTCTTTTAGCGTCAGTGGGACCCGTCGTAACTTCTGTGATACGAGAACTGCATCCGGCTTTAGTTGTATCTTGTGTATAGCGCCTTTGACTTCTCCTAATTTATTGTTGAACAGATTAGGATACATGGAGGTTATGTTGTCTTTAGTTATTGAATTCACGGATAATGTCTTACCAACAATGTTCAGACCAAACTTTGTGATGATATCTCTTCCCAACAGGCACTTGGAGCCGTCAACTACATAAAAGGTTGTGGATGCAGTTGTGTTGTCAAGTGTGGTGATGGTGTGGAATGTACCATGCACGTTGAGGGTAGTGCCTCCGAAACTGGTTAGCTTCAGGCTAGGTACTTCTAGAGGAAGGTGGCTGAAATGTTTGTAATATAACTGTGGTGTAAAAGGATTGAAACTGCCGAGCCAGTGTCAACTACAAGCGACAACTTGGCCGTTCCGTTTGGTTGTGTTGGGTCTGTGGGCGCGATAACGATTTGGGTTAATTTCCAAAAGGAAAAACAAAACGAAGTCACTTACGTTTATGCGTCTGTCAAACTAACTAAGGTACACAATGTTGATCGAATGTGTAGAATTGCTTAATTTTGACAAATATTCTCAATAAATTCTTTGCAGAAATTGGGTAATAAATTCTGTCCAAACGCTCCTATTAATTCAATTTGAATTTATTTTACACGTTGAAGATATAAATCTGTGCAGATTTATTGAGGTCATAAACTAAACGTCTGTGCAGACTCTATTCAGGTTTAATCACAAAATTAAGCGATTCTGTGCATTTGATCAGCATAGTGTACCTTAGTTAGTTTGACAGACGCATTAGGTGTGGATCGCCAAAGGTGGGGCCCCCAATTCTCAGGACCGACCGTACGTGAACTTGAAAAACTCCCAACTGATGAAAAGATGACGAAATCATTCAAGGAGAATTTGTTATGCGTTGGGAACGGGAGGGTCTATCTTCGCTAAGCCAACAAGAATTGGAAATACGTGCAATGTTAAGTTTACGCTCAGAAATAGGTGATTTTAAATAATTTTCAAGAGATGAGCATAAAGTTAGCACTGCACAACATTTAAGGGGGTTTTCGCATATAAAATAATACAAGATCATCGGGTTTCCCAACAATCATAATGATACAATATTTTACGGGGAATTTGGGGGATTTTTGGGGGAGTTTTAGGAAAAACAACGAAAGTGGGAATTGGGAAAGGACTTGGAAAGGGGGTGATAACGGGGACGCTATTACCCACATTACACACTTCCATAGAAACTGCGGGCTGGTTGGCTGCTTCTCTTCCCGATTGTGTGAGACATTGTTCAGCACCAGCACAAGGAATAGTATGGCGGATGAACAAAACGTTTACATGAAAATGCCTGCTTGAAGTGAAGCACAAAGTATCGGCACACCGTAGCATCTAGTCGCCCCTCCAGTCGCAGTTTCCACTCGCAGGGTACCCCTGCCCCCAAAATTGTCGACCAACTTTATCCCCTTCCAGATTTCTTGACTTTCCCTCCCCCCACTTTTGGTTACCAGCACTTTTATGCCAAAAAGTTAGCTAAATTTTGCCAAAAAAGTCATTTTTTGAAAATATGTAATGGAATTAATAAAATAAGGTGTTAAAAGTAACTAAAACCGGTCTAAAAGTAGTCCAAAATAATCAATCTGCAAGGAAGAACTCTTATGCCATGGATATGTGAAGAAGAACGATGATCATCAACATGGAATGTATTAATGTCCAAGCAATAATTGTATAGATTATCTTATGTTTGTCTAGTCAGAGTTGCCAGTATCCAAAAATTAAGTGGGATTCATAAATAGGGTCCAAGGTTAGTACTCAATTAGGGCATAAATCCTAGTCTTAATTATAGTCTTGAATCTAATTAAGTTCTACTAACGTGTGGTTTATTAATAATACTAATCCAGGAATTGTGAAAAAAAGCGGGTAATTCGGTCTTTAATCCCTTTATGAAGTGGAGTTGTTACTCCCACACGAAGATAAAAATCGACATTTAAACAAAACTTAGACGAATTAGTGAGTGTCAAGTATAGTATAGTATAGTCAAGTGTCGAATAATTTGAGTCAAGTACAGCCTCCCTCGTAAAGTAGTACAATCATTAGTGCTCACATACTAGTTAGCAGGAAGTCATAAACCCAAAACATGAGCTTTATGTGCATAATTAAGCCAAAAATTAGTCGTAAAATTACATACAAAATGAAAATCTGCACCTAAAACAGCAAATATTGGAAGATGGTTCCTTATTAGGTACAAAATAGCTAAGTACGTAGTTAGATAGGGTTAATTAGTAATAATTAAGTGTTAATTAGGTAATAATTAGTTAATTTTATAATTTTTTGGTCGAAATATGACTTGGGCTCATATGAAAGAGAATTTGATTCTGATTCTAAAAACCCAAACCCGACTTTTCAACTCCCAATAATTAAGAAAGTTATAAAGGAAAATGTTTTTATAAGATTACTTTTTGTGTCGTAATCTTATCACTCCAAAAAGGAGTGTTCTAAAATTGGTTTTCTTTTAGGTTTGACTTAAGTCAAACCTTTTTTCCTTTTACATTGTCTGGGAGGTTGTCTACCTCCCAGACTACACCTCAGTCAGGTGTTGTTTTCCTTTTCTCCCTCTCTGCTAGGCCACTTTCTTCAAAGGCCTAGCAGTTGTCCTCACCTGAACTTTTGGCCGAGGACAAGGCCAACAAAGAGGAAACAAAGAAAATAGTAGTATTGGCCCAAGACATGTAGGTTAGAGGGGGCTTATCTCCCTTAATAATAATAAAAATATTAATGTGAGTAGCTAGGTATAAGTAGATAAGTACGTAGATTATTATGATATAAAATTTAAACCATAGAAAATTGTATATCTTGTGTAATAATTCGATAAAGTTGCAAAAATTCACGAAAATTCCCCTTTGGTTATGTTTATGTGTTAAAGAAAGTTTCGCAAAGTTTCGCCAAGTTTCGGCACTGGAAATATATCAAAAATGGGTCAGTTGGGGGGCAATAATTTCAAAATCTCATTAATTTTGACCACTAATGGCCAGCTGGCTGAGCCCGCCGCCGGTCCCAAAATTTTTATTTCAAATCAGTGTTCGTTTGAGAGCAACCGAAAGCGGTTGCTTTCCCTCCCCTTAATGCGCTCTCCAGTGCAGTTGGCACTGCATGGGGGCTAAAGCGCATTTCCCTGGTTAGGGTAAAATTAGGACTTTTCTGGCCTTCGGGCCAGAAAGAATTGAGGATTAAACAACGAACACTATCCAATTAGGGCCATATAGGTCTTTTATGGCTGGCCACGAACTGAGAGGAAAACGCTAGGATTTTTAGAGGCCATTGTGGCCATATGTTTTACATATATTGAGGCCAGTGGGCCAATTTTTTATTATATGACTATTGGGACCTTCGGGCCATCTTTTTACATACTTTTTTAAGGCCAATGGGCCATTTTTATACACATTTTTGGGCCGCAGAGCCCCACCTTTTATCCAATATATTTTGGGCCCAAGGCCATATTTTAGTTATGATAGCATGTGTGGGCCTTGAGCCACTTTTATTTTATTTTATTTCATTTTCTCCTTTCCTTATTATTATTTTATTATTTCAATAAAGGGGCAGCTCATGTAAGCTCCTCCTGTTTGATGGAGGTCTTGAGAATTGCCCCTACTTTTGTTTTTCTGTTTTTCTACCCGACACTCTCTGTATACCGAGGTTTGCTGACCTCCACCTCCAATTATGTCATTCATTTATTTTGTTATCTTTTATTTGCACTTTTTGGTCAAGCCACGACCAACCTTTTGTCGATTTTTACCAAGGTCCTTTTGACCCAAGGTTGGGGTTTAAAGTAGAGCATTGGGATATTTAAGTGGGGATCCAACCCCTAAGTTTAAGCTAGAGGGTCCCTTTGCTACGACCCTATTTTTTATTGAGTTAATTAATAGCGATATTCACCCCACAGCCGGCAACTAGGAGTTGCCGGCCATACTGTTTTAATCTCAGGCTTTGTTAAGCCATAAAATCACTGTTTGTAATCCGTAACTGTTTGTCGTAGGTCGGTAACTGAAAACAATAGGTTATGAAAAAACGCACGAATAAGCTTTAGAACAGAATTTCAAAATAATCTCTTGTTCTTTCTAAGTAATTAATAATCAAGCATTTCACGGGGAATGACCGGCTTCCCCATTAATTAATTTAACTGTTGTTAGTAGTTTTGTTTAGTAATAGTAATTTTGGTTTAGCAATCATTACTCGCACGGCTTTCTTAAAGTTTCAAAGTTCACAAAATCACCAAAATTCTGCGCTATAAGCCGAGTTTTAGAATCCTAAAACTCACAACAAAATTCTCGTTAAATTCAGTTAATTTAGTACGTTTAAAATAATAGCTAGGAACATAAGTCACTTAGTACTAACTAGATTTAGGTTTTATTTAGATTGTTTTTAATTATGTCTGTCTTTAGGATTAGTTAGATAAGCATTACCTAAGAAATTGTGTGTTTGTATGTGTAAGCATGAATTGTATGAATGGCATTGTATACTGGTTCTTGTATAACTCATATCTATTTTTTGAACTGAAGATCAGTTCCTACATATAGATGAGAGCACGCTCTGACGTGCATCGTGCTACAAATTATTTGTAGCACGCTGCAGCGTGCTACAAATAATTTGTAGCACGGAGATTACGTAATATCAGTATGTGATCTTATCTCGATAAAAATTAAATTTTTGCATTTTAACGGATTTTAATCACGATTTGCTTATTTTTGGAAATAAAACTAGATAAATATAGTCGGGGAACCTATCGCATTAAAATTAATATTTTATTTATTTTGAAGGTTTTAATAGTGGTGACGAAGGTTCTGTGCCTTATTCGTTATACAAGTACTTTGTAGCACTTGTAGTACTTTGTAGCGCTTCGCGCACTCGTGCCGCACACTCGGAGCTTCCCGCCCGATGAACGTACATATCTGTGAATGCACTAAAAGCCGTGCTACAAAGTATACTTATGATTGTATGTGCGTTGACTCGCGGAAACCCCTTCTGTTCGACGAAGGTTGTGAGCATCGCTGGAGTGATCAAGACTCAGGTCATAAGCAGGAATGAGGTATACTTGTGATTTGCCTGAATGATTGAAACTCTGTAATATGAGTGCATTCTAGTCTAATTGTGCATAAATTATGTTTAAATGCTTAATTATTCCATGTTCTGAATGTTGCATAAAAGTTGTTTAGTTAACAAATGTGATTGCATAGTTCAGTATTAGTTTGCTCAGGATGTGTGTAAATGCCGCAGTTCGTGTGATGTAATTTTAATCATAATCGAGCAAGTGACCGTCCAAATGGTTAATGATTCTCTGTGTGCATGATCCGTATGAGGTGCCAAAATTATACTAGAACTCCTATAGTATGCAGGACAATAGTAATAAATAATGTAGTTCTAGGTTGCAAGTCTTGTATGTATGTCTGGAAGTTTGTGAATACATGGTTACGTAGGAAATCTAGGTCTAGGCTCAGTTTAGTAAATATGCAAATAAGGTTAGGGCTATAGGATCTAGGGTCATAGAGATCCCTTAGTAGGTTTTATCAGCCGGAATCAGGATGTCCTCGATTCGTCCGCGTAAGCCACTCTTTGTTAAGAGTGCGGACGAATCGCAAGAGCAGGAATCCATCAAATGGTCGGTCTCATTGCCAAATCAATGCAAATTAAGCTATAATGAACGTCGTTTGTAGTTATATTCGCTAATAATGACCGCAACCGCGGCCTAACACCATTTCATGTCGGTGTTCACGTTTAACGACAAAAACTAGCAGAATCCTTTTAAGTAAAGGTTGGCAAGGTTGAAAAATCAACCTTGCTCATTTAGCGACTAATATAAAGCCAATCCATGATAATTATCCTCTAATGGCAATAATAGGTTTCAGCAATCCGACAATTTTGACTAACAATAAGCAATAATTGATAATATACCTGAAATAAGCAAATTAACAATTAGTTACGTAAGTATTATGGATAGGATACCAGAACCATCTTCTAATAAAGGTCAAAATCACCAGATTTATGAAGTCAATTTGTTTTCAACATTCGATATATGCCAAAATAGGGAGTTGTTATCTTCCATAGGTAGAACCTACTAAAAACAAAGGTTCTACGTTAACTTATGATGTTTTTCGTTAAAATCGTGTGTTAGCCCGCTTCTAATTTGTTAATACTTGTTAAGCAACAGGAAGTTGTTACCTTCCTTACTTAAACCCGCGAAATTAAAAGTTCTACATTCAAGTATTGTGCTTTCATTAAACTCACGTGCTAATCACTTTCTAATTAAGTAATACGTATCAAAGATAGGAAGTTGTTACCTTCCTTGTTAGGACTCAAAAAAACAAAGGTCCTAGATTTGATCATTTTAACCAATTTAATGTTTCTCGTGTTAACTGAGTGAATGGGTGCCTATCTGCTGTTAAAGGGCCCAAAATCGTATCAATTTCGTGTAATAGGTTTTAATCGTACAGAAGCAGACTGTACAAAGAGAGATCAAGCTGAAATCATAGTTTCACATTGAAACTGCAATTTCTTGCACTAGAATGCAAGAAATTGCCCTAAAAACCAGTGTCTTGTTTAAAACCGATCTGAAGTGTTGTGATCTTACTCAAATCATTCGGAACTTGTGTTAATCCACTTAGATCTCAAATTTTCTCAACAAATTCGAATTTACAAGTTTATTTCAAGTTCAGAAAGCTAAAATGTGAGTAATGGTTGCTGGGTTCGAATCCCGCGCCTATAACTTGTATTTTAATGGGTTATAACCCATTTGATTCAGGTGCGGAGCTCACATCTGTCCTGCCGGAATCAAGCTCAGACTGTCACTAATTGGAATCCTGGTACTTGCATTAATCAGTTAGACTATTTGGTAATCAGTCCAGAGGAAGGACGCAGATAATTGGACACTTTGGTTGGATCAGAATCAGTTTGCTAAGGTACTACGAGAGACAATTTGGACCTCTTGGTGGAACGATTAAAGCAGAGGCAGCCTCAAGTGAAGCACCAGAGTCTAGAGTGGGATCTAAAACCTAAAACCTTATAAAGCGAACTTGACATTGTTTTCAACTATTCTAAAGTGGTTCTTATTCTTTCAATTCAAAAGATGAATCTTTTCGAGCTAATCATCAGTCTTATCGAAGGGGTTGTCACCCCCTGTCTTTGGTTTAACTAATTCAGTGGTTTTTTCAAGTCAGTCGGAAGTAAGAAGATTTAACGAAGAGATTAAATTAAACTATACTTGTACTAACCCCATAAACGGACCAGAAAACTCCCAACCGGACCCCCCTTGTGTTTGACCCTTGGCTACCGTATAGCATCCGAAAGTGCTATTGTTACTAGCATTTCGGGCTCACCCAAAGACCGGAAATCTTGCACTACTAACCCCGTTAATCTAGTTAACTTAAACTGTTCAGTAGTTCTGTTTATTAGTAATTTTATGTCCTTGGTAAGGAGGACGGACAAAGAGTCATAACTTAACGACACAAGCACAAGCATATAGGGATCGCACGAAAGAGTTTAGTAATTAGGTTTAGTATCCTGTTAATTGATTAAGAAAGGAAAGAAAGAGGAATATAGCAGAACTGAGTTTAGATACCAGAACCTTGTCCCTGTCATCAATTAGTAACTCGGGTAAACCAAATACTGGCAACTCTGGCAAGCTACGTGTTGTTTGTCTAATTGTTTTATAGTATACAATTTGTGATTCATCTTATGTTCTGCACGCATTATAATAACTCTTCCATTGTCATTATTACTACTGTAAATATTGTGACTATCATCATTAAACTGTTGTGCCCTATCCCTGAATCTATCAATTAGGGTATACGGATCAGCTCAAATCTGGAATCAGAGCCCCCCAATACAAGTAAGTGACTAAATTGAACCCTTGGTCCCTACAAAGACATCATCATCATTGTTCCTGAATCTTGATTTGATAATCAAGATTCTCAATCAGTGTTCTTTGATACAGACCTGATTTATCTATCCTGAAGTAGCAAGTGTCGACCCCGCTTGCTATTGATATCCCTTGGATCCCTGTCTTCATCAAAAGAACTCACGCCTAGACCCCATCCAGGTTGACCGCAAGGAATCTTCGGTTCTGGACAAATCACCTTCTGAAGATCCTGTGCCTAAGTTTATCCTCACCGATAAACGAGTCGACCTTCCGTGTACTCGAAGTGGTTGATACCCAGAGTTAGTCGTGATAGACTGTTGTGAAATTTGGAATCCCAATCCTACCCGCTTCATTACACGGTAAATAGAAAAGTTGGAGCACCCAGTGAGGACAATCCTACGAAGACAATCCTGTTGGAAATCCTGCCAGTGAGGAATCATCACGACCCTACAGCTTCATCATTAAGAACAAGCGAGGATCAGT
The DNA here is from genome assembly GCA_030248195.1 of Trissonchulus latispiculum. Lineage (NCBI taxonomy): Eukaryota > Metazoa > Nematoda > Enoplea > Enoplida > Ironidae > Trissonchulus > Trissonchulus latispiculum. Next base: position 16,220 of record JASAND010020048.1, on the reverse strand, counting down.
CCTAACCCTGTCTAGAAGTCAACTGAGACCGTACCGACCAATTCAAGAAGAAGAAATGGACCAATCCAATCCCGCCGACGATGATGTTAATGGACCCCCGTATACGGCCCCACAACATGGTCCCCTTGGTCCCCCAGGAGCACTCCCTCCCTTCAACCCTCAGATGCCTCAATTGGTGTTCCCTCATGTACCAATGCTGCCGAATGGGAATATTGAAGATGTGCTAGGCCAACTCCGTGATAGTATCCAGAACCAGGACATAGCCGCCTCCTACCGAGATATGCCTATTTATTCAGGAAAGGACCACGAAAACTTCGATGACCACCTTGTCAATTACGAGAGATTCAGCCAAAGACTCAATCTGAACGACTATCAGAAGGTCATGAACATCTCGTCCACTCTCAGGGGCAGAGCCGCTGAGATATTCAAATGTATGCCCAGAGGCGCCATGCAACAGGACGATTGGGAAGCCTCCGTACGAGCCCTCAGAGAAGTCATGATCCCACCTATGACGGATATGCACGCCAACGCCAAGCTGTTCAGTATCAGGCAAATGCCACATGAATCTGTTGCTGATTTTCCCCTCCGATTGCAGAAATATGCTCGGATTGCCTGGGAAGATAGAGGAGACCCTGATATGCTGGAAGACATCAAACTGAAGACCTTTCTTATTGGACTGCGGAATGAATTCAAACCGCATGTGCCTATGGACACTGCAGACTATTCCCAAGCCTTCAAAAAAGCTCGAGAAGCAGAAGGTGTTTATCCAAGAGAAGGAACCCCCGCCTTTTTGGAAGTGGATCCGGAAGCGGCTGTTTCAGGTGCGAATCTCACTGGTCCGGCCCTTCTAAATACTATCAGTTCCCTAGTCCAGAGCACAGCTGTGCTTGCCAATGAAATCAAAGGAATCAAAATTTCCTCCCCTGAACAGTCAAAATCTGTCTCCCCTCCTAGAAGAGGAAATGATAAGATCCCATTCCCTAATGATTTTAGATGCTTCAATTGTGGAAGAGCTGGGCATTCAAAACGTGAATGCCGATCACCTGGAGGTGGAGCCTACCGACCTCGAAATGATTATGCAGGCCCTCCGCGCAACAATTACAACAACAACGGCAACGGCAATAATGGAAATCCCAATAACTACAGATCTAACAATGGACAGTCCAGATATCCCCAGAATGGAAATGAAATGAATCGGAATTATAATGACCGATATCAACCCCGAAGTGGACCCTCAGGACAACATCAACAATACCCTCAGCCCAGACCTCAGTGGAGCAGGAATGACGGACGAAACCTGCAGAAGCTGTTCATGCTCCCTATGGATCCAGATTTGCTGACGTGGGGCAACAAAGGAATGTCCCCTCCATAGTCCAAGTCATTGGAGCCGAACCGGAAAGGAAGACCGCTTATTTCCCGGCTGAAAACCCCAGTTTGCCTACCCAGATTCTACAATTGGAACATGAAATCAAGGACCTGGGAGGCCAGTACTTCTCTATCCCTCCCTATGTCAAGGTTGAACAGCCGAAAGAGAAATCGGCTTATACTCTGAATGCAGAAAAGGATTCTGCAGATCCGGAAACTGAACGACTGGATCCTGAATTGTATTCCCTGCCCATGTATCAGAAGCCAATGTCTGTCACCTATCCCCGCACTCATAGATTGGAAAAACCTCAGACCATAGAATATGGCTACCCTTCCTATGTGAAACAAAGACTTTCACAAGGTTCATCAGACGCCCCTTCTCCTAATGAGGAGAATCCAGAGAAGGAAAGATTCCTTGAATGTCCAACCAACGAATCCGCCCAAAAGATTCAGTTACAAGCAAAGAAACTCCCTGGCCCTTATGACAATGATCAGCAAGGAAACCAGACCCGAAGTCGATCACTAGGACGCGGACGAGGATTGCGGAGAAGCCCCCGGTGTCATGATTTTACCCAAACCTATCCTACTCCCAGAATTCAATCAGTCCCTCCCTCTGACGCCTTGGCCATTGGACTTGGAGAAGCAGTGCGAGAATTTAGGATTCAACTCGGCTTGTCCCCAACTCCTCAGATTGGACCTGCTCCAAACCACCAAAATAACGGAATCAACTCCCTCTACCCCAATCCAGTTCCCACAAGTCCGAAATCAAATCCACAGGTTGATATGCCTACAGTAATGCAAAGTGCACGAAAAGTCCTAGCACATGTAAGTATGGCAATGGACCTGTTGCATGCACCGCTTGTTCCTGTGACAGAGGTGATGGATCAGGGAGAAACAGAGGAACAGAATCAGAATCAACAGGTTCAAGCTCTTGTACCTGTTCAGTCAAGGCAGGAATATCAAACCAAACTCACACCCATAGATATGGGTCCCGTAATGAAATTTGCCAGGAGAGTTTTGGATCGGTTCGGAGAAATGCTCACTGAGGAAGAAATACTCCGAGCCCTAGATCCTAGTATTTTCGTGACCCAAAATGGAGTCTTTTCCCCTCCCCAACAGGAATACCAAATCACTGATCTCATCAGACACCCAGGGAAAAGTAAGGTTAAGCCCATTGATCAGGAAGCTATTTATGAAGTTAGCAGACGGATACTGAAGAGATTGGGAAGATCTGTCTCTGATGAGGAATTCTACTGTTGCCTTGACAGTGATATATTGGAAGCCCCTGAAGAATCTCCCCATGCTGGACGACTCGATCTATTGGTTGAAAACCTATTGAATCCTCCTATCCCCTTGACTTTAGGTCTAAGGGATGACGACAAAGAAAACATCGATCCCTCATACCAAGGTAATGCGATTAATCTATTCCGGGGAAAATTGATCAAGAATGACCTAATGGATAGTCCGACGGATACATCCAGCTCAGATATGACAGAGGATTCAGGCGAAGAATTGGACGATGTCACTAAGAAGCTCCGAACTCGAGAAGTCCGTGTGAATCTAAATGCCGTTGAACCCACTGTCATAAAGGCAAGGAAGAACCGGAAGAGTAAAAAGAAAAGGAAGAAGGTTATTAAGAAGATAAAGAAGGCAATTGGGGAAATCCATATCCCTGAATCTGACCTCTGTCCCCAAGACATCAAGTTTCTCCGCAGACTCTTGAAAGATGTCCGGAGTAAAGAAAGGAAGCGTGCCCAAAAAGAAGGACGTCGTATTTGGCAGATGAAAAGAGGAAGGGAACGATGCTGGGAATCGTATCAACAATTCCTGCTCGCCCGAGCCCGGATGGAAACTCTCCATCCCATCAGGAGAACGACTGATTCCCCCATGGTATCTAAAAGAAGAACCCCCACACCAACCCGTAAGAATAGTCCCAGATCAAGTTCCGTTCCCGCAACGGCACGATCACCGAAGGCGGAAGAGAATCAATCTTCTCTCAAAGTGGAACATAAACCTCCCGTGCCTAAACCGCTCCACAAAGTAAGAGGCTCCATTTCATTACTCCTTCCCATTATGCCTTTGGATTGCCTTTGGTTTAATGATAGCCATGTTAGTCCCCTGTATTCAAGCGCAGGACACGGACGACTATTTCACACAAAAAGCCAAAACAATGAATACTATGGTATCTACTAAATGGGGCTTGGCCTCATCTCCTAAAGGCTTAATGGCTACCCATTAAAAGACGGAATATGTCCCCATACTGATCCATATGAAAATGCCTGAGCCCCCGTTGGTTAAGAGAATGAAATCTTGGCTGTCTTTTTGTTCTCTCTGTAAAGGACCTAGACATGAAGTACCTGAGCATTTACAATCCCGCTGTCTCAAGTGTAACGAACCTGCCAGCCAGACCGAAAATGTACCATGCAGTCTGTGTCGAGGCTCCGGTTAAAGCCTATCAGAAGAGATGAAATCTCGTTGCCTGAGATGCAAGACACATCGTGAGCAGGTTGATAAATGGCTAGTTGATTGTCCTCACGAACCGCATCTGAATGGATTAATCCATAATGTAACAGAAGAATATCATGAAATGTACAGTGGAATCCTTAACACCCGTTATTACTCGTCGGTCATGAAAATGATTTGTAACAAGAGTCCAATCTTGTGCAATACCTCTGCGCCGAAGTTCCATAACTATTCTGAATCCCTGTACGCTGATCATGGCTACCAACATGTGAAGACGCAACTTCCCCTCAATCGGGAGAAAAGGGCTATTGGAGCAATCATCGGATTAGTTGGACTTGGTATGTCCATATCCAACACTGTGCATCTGGGATCTATGCAGAATAAAGTAAATGCTATCATTGAAGCTACACGGGAGTTGGATGAACAAGTAATTGCCCACAACGAAGCCCTGGAGAAACTTGTAGAAGTAAATGAACAAGTTTACTCCTTCATGCACTATTCCTTACAGGAGCTGTTAGGACTTATCAATTCAGCCCGTTGTGAAGCTCTAACTCTTAGTACTCATTACTCAAGTGCATTACTCTTTGATTGTGTCCAATTTTGAGCATTCACTTAAACACAGCATAGACAGTGTCATGGCCGCCGGATTGGACGGACGTATATCACCAAGCCTGATCAATTTCAAGATAATACGAGACATGTCGAGACTGGTCATGCCCAACTGAATCAGTCTATATTACGGGATGAACCCAGTTTGATTTATAGATTTGGGAAAATCTATCCTGTTCGGATGGACATAAGAAAACGGCTCTTCGGATTCATTATGGAGATACCCACTCCAACTCGGGAAGATGTGGCCCCTATCTATGAGGTGAGCAACGTGGGTTATAATGACCCAGAAAATCATGCCCAAATGATAGCTCCGGTCCCGAGATATGTGAGACATGAAATAACTCGAAAGAACTCAGAATTTTCTGAAGTTAAGCTGAATGAATGCCAATCATCTCCTGGATTATGGCTGTGCGGACCTGATGCACTGATCACCACTTCTCATTCAGCGTTCCTCAAGGCTATCGTCTCATCAACACCTATTGACGCGGCCAACTGTCGCCAACAGATGTTAGTTAAGGTACTAACACCGGATACTGATTTTACGTCCACCCCAGCAGGTGTTCTTATCAGAACTAGTCACTCGGAAACACTGCTGACACAAACCCCCCAACTGCAGCATGTATCGCGAGGAGATACCATGACAGTACCCAGCAATGGTGTGGTATGGCTGGAACATGGAACATATAATCATATCATAATTGATGATCTAGTACTAACTAGTGCAATTGAGGTCGTACAACATTCAGCACCTTTAATCACTTATAGAATCCCTTTTGAAGCACCTGATCTAGGCATCGTTCCCATTCAGTTTTCGGATTTGGAACGAGCAGAATATGAAAATGGAGCTGTGAAGAAACTGTTGGAGAAACACCACCGTACCGCACCCCTAATGATTCATCCTCTTGATATGAACGTCTGGACTGCTTTCATCATCATTCTGGTATTGGTAGTAGTGGGTATCATTATTACCGTCTGGTTCTCGCCCTGCCTCAACGAATTCAGGGACAACCTTCTAAACCGATTACGTGGATCATGCTTTGGTTTAGGACAACGATTGAGCAGATTGGGAACTGGAAATCAGAGGATCCCTACTTCTCCTCCCACCTCACCTCCAGGCAGTTCAAGCCCCTCGGAGTTGCGTAGCCAATCGCCCTTACTTGAACAACCCTTACACCCACTGAACTCAATTATGGATAATAGATCTAGAGGAGCCAGACCCCGATCCTACGCTTATACACCAGGAAGAGGACAGCTGAGATTTGAAGGCATCCCTCTGAAACCTTTGGCACCTATTCCATCTGCCCCTCCCGAATCCGAATATCCTAACCCAATTCGACCCAGAAGACCCTTGCTACCAGAACCAGAAGAAGAATATCAAGGACACGAACCGTTTCATCAACTTCACCAGTATAGAGCTGGATCATATGAACGAGAAAGTTCTCCAACCCGCGCAGCAAGTCCTGATAACGGAGGAGCTGGAGCTCGGGCCATAACTCCACCACCATATCGAGATAATCGCTCGAGAGACCCTTCGATTGGAAGAAAACCCAGAGATCGTATCTATAGTGTACAAGATGCTCCCGAACATTTATCTGAATATAGATCTCCTAGTGCTTCCCCGCTATTAATAGACATATCATTGCATGGTATTACAATGACAGCCCTCCTAGACACCGGAGCCAATATCACTGTTATTTCCGATAATGTGGTGAAGAAACACAATCTGCCTACAATCGAACTGGAAAAACCCAGATGGAGTTTGTCTGCCACCGGACATCGAATGAACATCAACAGGAAGGTTGAAGGAAAAATCACCTTCCCCGGAAGCCCAACATATCCTCCAGTTCCACACACATTCTTCGTTAGTGAGAATGCCCCTCAAGATATCTTGTTGGGGACCGATTTCCTTGCCAAATTTCACGCCTCTTTTGAAATTTCTGTTCATACGAATGAAATTAAGATTCATTCAACCCATCCGCCTGGAACCTTCTCAATTCCCATATCTACACCTCAACACCCATTAGAAACTGCTTATAGAGTAACGCTAATGGAGAATTTCACCTTACCAGCCAGATCTAGAGCAATCATCAATGCGATGGTAGAAATCCCTCCTGATGTAGTCCTGAGTGTAGAGGGAGACTTTGATCCACACCCGCATAAGTTTAATTCCCCTCACCATCCAGACCGTCCTTTAGCCTGCCTTTCTGCTCGTGTCAGGTTAGATTCCAAACATATTATCATATACCTAGAAAACTACTCCAGAGACCCCATCAAATTGTATGCAAATGAATGTGTCGGAAGCGTTACACCTCAAGTTCCGGATAGAAATCACCTGGAGGACGAAGCTGAAGATGGCTGCCAATCTTACTATATCCGTACCCCAAGTCAAGGAGTATTACACCTAAACCTTGTCATGGATTATTCTGAAGAAGAATTCCCTAGGGTTATCTCAAAAGGAAATTCAAGCCGAATCCTTATGAAAACTTGCCCGAGGTATTTAATGCCACGCCCTTCAGCACAATTGACCGAAACCGAAATTGACCGATTTTGCGAGTCTCTGATGAAGAACGAAAACATATTCTCACATCATCCATATGGCGTTGGGAAGTGTTCAGTTTTTCAGGCTACCATTAATACTGGAACCAATTCCCCCCTATATTCCCCCCCTTATCGACTGCCCGTGCATTTGCGAGAAACATTGTTAGAAGAACTCAAAGAAATGCTAAAACACGGATTCATCAGACCCTCTCACAGTCCATGGGCCTCTCCTATGCTGTATGTTCCGAAACCAAACGGGAAGTGGAGATTATGCGTTGATTTCAGACGAATCAACCAGGTCTCCCAGCCTGACATTTATCCCTTACCCCGGATCGATGACATATTGGCTGCATTGAGAGGAGCCAATTATTTCAGTACATTGGACTTGAACAAAGGATTTAATCAGATAGAACTTGATGAGGAATCCCGAGCCAAAGCAGCCTTCAATACCTTCCATGGACAATTTGAGTACAATGTGCTTCCGTTCGGATTAAAATCAGCGCCTGGTAATTTTCAAAGATGTATGGAACGAGTGTTGGGAGATCTACAATGGAAAAAGTGCATCATCTATATTGATGACATTCTGATCTTCCCTAAAGATTTTAGTGAGCATCTAGAAATCATGCAGGAGATTTTTGATCGATTACTAGCTGCTGATTTGAAACTGAATACCGAGATGTGTTCATTCCTACAAACGCAGGCTAAGTATCTGGGGCATACTATCTCTGCGAAAGGTGTGGAACCCCTGCAGATCGAATCAAGTCTATACAGGAATTTGCCCAGCCAAAATGCGTGAAGGATGTGGAAAGTTTCCTTGGAATGTGTGCATATTATGCCAAGTTCATCAAAGGATTTGCCTCCCTAGCCAGTCCTCTGTATCAACTCAAAAAGAAAGAAAACAAATTCACTTGGCATGCCAGCCACCAAAATTCTTTCGAAACGTTGAAACAAGCCCTACAAGAAGCACCTGTATTGGCACATCCCGACATTGACCGCCCATTTGTCTTGCATACTGATGCTTCTGATCTTGGCTTGGGTGCTGTACTGTCACAAGATCAAGAAGATGGGAAGGAACACCCTGTGGCCTATGCCGCCAGATCCCTGAAAAAAACATGAAAAGAATTACAGCACACATGACAAGGAATGCCTTGCCATCAAGTTTGGAATACAGCATTTCCGACATTTCTTGTATGGAGGACCACCATTCCTAGTAGTTACTGATCATTCTGCTTTGCGATGGCTCATGACCGCCCCGCCCCAGAATTCACGTTTGGCTCGATGGAGAGTTGAACTCAGTGAGTATACTTTCGATATCAAGCATAGGCCCGGAAAAGACAACAGCAATGCTGACGGATTATCTAGAAATCCTCTTTTTCGAGATATCGCCGGACCTAAGTCTACCCCACCCTTAAATGTCAGAGTTATCACACCACCAGTGGGACCAGAAGTGGCAGATGGACTTATTGGAGCAATCAATTGCCTAATCGCCTGCCATCCGATACCCGGACGACAAGTTATGATGGCCCGTAAAAAGCTACAACGAGACTCCAGTAGCGAACACAGTATTGATGAACTATCTGAACAGATGCAATCCATTAATCTTCAGATACGAAGCGGAAGTGGAAGAGGCCCTTAGTACATTGCAAAAGCCTAAGAAAAGTGCTCAGCTAGCCGCTAATCTACCAAACGCACAGGAACGGAAAGATCTGGACTTACAGAGTTCTTTCCACGAAGGAAAATCTCTAGGAGTACAGGATGTTTCGGCCGAACCTGGACATATAAATTCGAATTCCACCCCTTCACAAAAGAATGAAGACCCGGAAGTTAATCTTGTTGAGGACGGGAAGGACGAAACCCCCCAGACCCAACCAACGCAGTCCTGAGTCCATGTCATCCGGATCGTGGGATGCCGATTTCTCGCTTCAAAACCTGTGGAAAATGAAGATCAACCCGAAATATCTGCTATCTCTCAGGAATATGAAGAAAGAAAAGATATTCCCATCGAGGAACCTTTGTATTTAACCAATACCATCTGGGATCGCCTGATAGAGCAACAAGAAAATGATATTTTCTTTGCCGCCATTAAGAGATACCTTGTCCATGACATCCTACCTATAGACTTTACTAAAGCAGTTAAAATCGCAGCAGCAGCCACAGAAGTCATCATTGATGATGATGTTTTGTATCGATTGTCCAAAAGTCGAGAAGAAGCCAACCGACAACTTGCCGTGCCTCTGCCACTCAGGAAACACATATTGTTAGCTGCCCATGACAGTCCCATCGCTGGACACTTAGGGATCGCTCGGACGCATTCAAGGATACAGAAAAATTATTGATGGCCCTCCCTATGGGCTTCAGTCAGAGATTGGGTGAACACCTGTCGGATCTGCATGGCACACAAAGCACCTCATCGCAGAAAGAATGCCCATCTACATACCATTCCCCCTACAGAGCCTTTTGACCGAATTCATGTGGATATAATGGACATGAGGAGACCCTCAATTCACGGTCACCGGTATGTGATCTCCTTCATAGACGCCTTTTCCAAATATGTGGTCGCCGTTCCCGTCCGAGTGGCCACTGCCCTAGTAACTGCCTGTGTCTTTGTTGAGCATATTCTTTTGAAATTCGGAGCCCCCCGAAAGTTGGTCAGTGATCAAGGAGTCCAGTTTGTATCAGCATTGAACAAAGCAATTTGCAAGTTATAGCAGATATAAGGAAGGTGGAAACCACGAAATATAACCCTAGTAGTAATGGACAAATAGAGCGCTGGCATCGCACCCTCAAGCATATGCTACGCACCACTGTGCAAGAACACATAGACTGGGATAGAATGATCCCATACTGTACTTTTGCTTATAACTCAAGTGTTCACGCCTCAACCGGAGAAACCCCGTTTTATCTGGCCCATGGATAGGATCCTACTCTCCCCAATAGTTATAAGCTAATCACCCCTGCCGAGTTACATCATGTTACATCATCGCTCAAGTTTCCGAAGGATTGAGGAAGGCCTGGAAATATGCGAGAGATCACATTCAAGCCGCTCAATTCACTCAGGAAAGAAATTATAACCGAGGTGTCCGTCAGATCACCTTCATGCCAGGAGACTTAGTCATGGTACAAGCACCCCAGAAGGCTGGGCAGAATGTCAGCCACAAATTGAGGCTTTTTTATTGCGGACCCTACCGCATTGTGGATGTTCATCCACCGGTTGCTGATGTCAGATTGGCTAACTCGCGTAAGGCTCAGATACACAGGGTCAACTTCAGACGAATGAAACCAGTGCCAGCACCTCATGTGCTTCCTTTATCCCCAGAAGATCAATTGACTGAGGAAATGGAAGAAGATCCGAACCTTCACGCTGATGTTAGTTCAGACGAAGACCTCCTGTCCACAGCTCCAACTCTAGGGTCAGAACCTGAAAGGAAGTCACGCATCTCCAGAAGAAGAAGAGCCCCCTCTCCAGATATAAGGAAACCTATTGACCAATATAGTGATGTGGAGGATAATACCTCTGATCCCGAACTGATCGCTGAAACTCTCGTGGAGATGACATGGGCCCCCATTAATAACGATTGGTTAGAGGTACAAGCAGATCGATTAGGAGACATTACACTTACTGCTAATCCCCACCTCCAAGATTGGGGTCAGGATAATCCCCTCACCTATCCAACAGTAGTACTCGATGTAAGACCCGATGGTAATTGTTTTTATCGAGTACTGGCTGCTGCCATTTATGGTAGCGAACATCGCCATCCAACAGTCCGGGAATTAATGCGAGATTATTACGATCACCACCCCAGAATTCAGGAAGCCATACAACAAATGCAAGCCCCAAAGAGATATGATCCAGAAGTTATTTCACGCCCCGGAACCTTTGCTACGGAAGTAGAGATATTTCTTGCCGCAAACATGCTAAATACCCAAATAGCGACATACGTAAATCCAAAGGATAATTATTGGATGTGGTTTAATCATACTCCAGCGTTTTTAGGATCGGATATTGATCCTGACCCTCGATCGATCTATATCTGGCATGTTAATAAGAATCACTATATGTTGATCTTAGATATAGAAAAAGGACTTCTGAAACCGTTCCATACAACTTATCCAGAAGTCATCAGATCTTGGTCCTATGCACTACGTCCCACTCCATCCCAGAGGATCAAAGATGCTAGTTTCCCACACCCTGCCGAAACCCAATCTCCCCCAGTACAACCACAAGAATCCCAGGACCTTAGGCCCCTTCTTTCGAGTCAGTCACAGGAACCTCAAGATTCCAGACCGCGCAGAGAAGCAGCGTCACAAGCCCGTGAAAACATCCGGTCATGGTCATCAGTTTTACGATCTGGTCAAATGTACCAGAAGCCCTACGGGCAGAACTAGTGTGTCAAGAATTGTATGTAACGGGGAGAACTCAATGTAAGCTCTCTCCCCGGGAATGACTATTGGGGAATGTAAGTCTGATAACCTAATGCGCAATATTAGAAAACATATATTGTAAGTAATTTCATCTCTAAAACTAAATACTGTTTTTAAAACTCTAAAATTAACAATCTCAAATTAATTACAAAATAATATACTTAAACAAACAAATTGCTTATGCATAATTCCCTAATGTCGTTCCCCACATCATAACAAAGAAAATCACATAAAAAGGAATATATTAAGAAAAACAATACAAAAAATATGAATGAAACGTTAAAGTGTTTGCAATTTTGTGTAAAATATAATTTCGAAGATATGGCAAAGTTTCTAAATATAGACTGTAATAAAGATATGGTTAATCATTTGTATGTGCATGAAATACTTGTATAATTCTATGTATTAAGAAATGTAAGCCAGAGTTGCCAGGGGAGATAAACTCCCTCCGTTTCACACCTATTATAATGTTGCATGTTTTTGTTGTGCCCATCATTGTGTACAAAGTCATGTAAACGTAATGTTAATTATGTGTTATATGTAATTTCTGTGGCCCACCAAAAAGGGAACGCTTAATATCTTTAGAGGATCTTAGCTATCATCAACATAACATTTGTACACCGGTTGATACCGGCCTGAAATTCTGATATAGCTAATTTCATAGTTGCAGCAAAGCACCAGATGGAAAGGTTGTTATCCTTAATTGAATGAATTCAGCAGGGTTGACATCCCTCCAGCAAATTCAGTAGGGTTGATGCCCCTAAACTTGCCTTCACACAGATACACTTAAAAGCTTTTAAAGGAATATGAAAAGTAATCAAAAATTCGTTATTTTAGAATGAATCAACTCCAGTTACATCATAGTGCGTTGGACGAACTTCGGAAGTTGTCGATCTTCCAGCTTCCGTATGCTCCAGAGAATCCCGGAAATTTCCTCTGGTTTCGCAGTGACGCCGGAGAGCATAAAGTCCTCTCCAATTTCGCTTCCCACCCCGCCAAAGATGCCGATGGTCGACCCATCATGATCCGGCATCTCAAGAAGGAGCGCAAAACCGCCGAGCATGCCTTCTTCGCTACCCTAGCCGACCTCACCGGCGCCTTTAAGGTGTCGAAAGATATCCAGAAGACCGACAAGCCCGCCGACGTCAAGAGGATAGGCAGGGAGGAGATTCAACTGAGTCGCCTCCTGCCCTATCCCCATTCCCATCAGCCTTTCAAGGCCTTGGTAATGGCCGGGGTTTTGCTGTCGAAATTCAGCATCCCTTATTGTAAGGAAAAACTTATGGCTGGAACCACTTACCACTGGAAACCGAAGGCTTATGGAAGCCACCCACGATCATTTCTAGGGTATCGGCGAAGAACTTTTTGACCTCAGATGTGAAGAGTTCAGCTCTTCAAAAGAGCAGGCCGATCAGCGGGCCATTCAAACGGCCAATGACAAACTGGCAGCCAACATTATGGGACAAACCCTGGAATTTTATAGGGTTTACCTGAAGGACCCCGAGGGCCTGTATCCGGCCAACCCTTTGTGGGGTCATAATTGGAGGTTGCGCGCTCCGCAACAATCAAATTGTTGATGTCATCAAGGAGATGAGCGGATGCAACGACCCGTTGCTCCTACCGATTCATTTGGCCACCCCTGCACGATGCCTCCGCGTGGTCAATGCGATCAGATCTCCAATTCTAACGAAGATCTTTGTCATTCCGGAGATCAGCATTGTGCGGGAGGTTAACGAGGATCTGGACGTTGGAGCTGTCTATCAGGCAGAGGCCAACAAGATTTCAGAGGTTCTTTCCCAGACCTCACCTGCGGCCTACCAGGAGCCATTCCCTATGGTGCGAGCCTTACCCACGCTCGTACATGTCCCGGATGCTGAGGACCCCACCAAAATCATGAAGGACCATCCAAGCTGGGCGGCCTTGACCTGGGGTTCTTACACCCTCCGTTCAGACGGAAGTCACTTCCGTCCGCAAGATCCCATTGCTATCCCCAATGGGCAGACCTATGTGCTGTGTCATAAGAACTACTCGCGAGTTTGCGAGGCACTTATGGTGCATGCCGTGAAACGGCTAGAACTATACTGCCTATCGGGAAAAGAGACCGCACAAGGACAGCCCCATCTTCCGACCGCGGCACCCATCACCCCCTTCTTCCAGTTCATCTTCACCCCGAGGTGCACCTTCTGGGTCCCAGCCCTCCAAACGGAGAAGCTATTCTCCCCGCCGCCACGAAAACCAACAGTGGCGCAGCAAGCCTTACCAGAGGCCACGTCAAACTCCTGCTGCTCCAGTCAAACGTTCCCCTCCAAGTCCCGATCAGAAAGGGGATTCTCCCCCAGTCCCTAATCTCATGGCCCTGTCCCTTGGTCCCCCTCAGCGCCGAAACTACCGAAATAATCCTCCCCCCTGTAAAAGGTGCCGTTGCCACTAAAGAAGCCAGGATTGAGGCTGTGACTGTTATAAAATGTTTGTATATATATGTATGTGTATGTTATTGCATGTATGTTAAAATATTGCATGTTTTGCTATGTGTTATATATATATATATATATCCATGTAACATACGTTTTCTGACATAATTATCCCCTTAATCAGGATTTTGTAAAATTCCCGATAGAGAATATCATTGAAAATTGGGATTGTTATTCCCATGGAATACTGAAGCACTGTACAATTTGGGGTTGTTATCCCCATAGAATACTTTATCAGAATTTACGGACGTTTAGAATGAGTTGTTTACCTCATTTGTCTTATCACCAGTCATACTACTCCTATTACTAAGCTCTATGGATTGTTATCCAAATGAGGATAATGCACTCAGGTTGTTACTCTGAACGCATGCACGGCACCCAGAATAATGTACCATCTTATCATGCTGATTTAAGTATATAAATTTTAGAGGAACATCAGCAGCCGTAGATGGACAACGATCATTCAACGAGTGTTAGTCCCAGGTCGTATTCTCCACTGACGACGACCTCCCAAAATTCCTCATTTAGAAATCCCATGATCATCCCGGGAACATGTGTCCCTACCACCGTTTTGGTTGGTCAACCAATTAGGCATAGAGCCCCTGTGCCGAGTCCCAATGTCCCGTTCCAGGGATTCCGGCCCTTAACTGTGGCCCCCCGTCAGATCAAGGAGGATATCTGCTTACAGTGCGGTATCCCTTTTGCTGGACCCGGAGACAAACGGGCTAGTACAAACTGCCCAGTTAAAGTTCCCCATCGCTTGGGAACTTACACTACTGCACCGGATCTAAATCAACACCCTCACCATCTACCAGAAACCTACGGTTCCCTACATCTTCTGGCCATGATGCCAGACAAGGAGGAATACCCTCCTTCCTTGATGTACCTCGGGTTCAACGTGAAATCAGATGTCGCCGGGATACAACTCCGACGATCCAAAATCCAGTTCGAAAATTCCCTCCGTCCATTCCCTGGTATGACCCCCCATGACCAAATTCAGGCCGCCTTCAGGACATTCCTGAAAATGATCAACAAAGAGTCGATGACCGTGGCGGACAAAGCTCTCTTCATCAATTGCCTCGAGGAGCTGAGACAGGAAATGATACAACTGATCAACAATCCCGAACTCCAGGTCACGGTTCCCCTCTTCCCCCCTCCTCCTTACGGCCCAGAGCCACCCTACCCTACGTTGGCCACAGCTAACGATCATGCCTCGGAGGAACAACCTTCCTCCCCCCAGTCGGAAATCTCAGCCTTTTCTGTCGGGGAGGATAGGATAGAGGAACAGGATTCCTTGGAACCTGCAGAGAATGAGGTTGAAGGCAGATCTTCACCGGACGGACAACCTCAGGATGAAGAATTTGTCCTACCTTCTCAGCCATACTACAGTAACCCCCGAATCCCTGCTGGCGTTGAAGTCATCGTCCCGCCAAATGCATTTGTCCTACCTTCTCAGCCATACTACAGTAACCCCCGAATCCCTGCTGGCGTTGAAGTCATCGTCCCGCCAAATGCCCCTGAATGGATGAAGGAGTATGCCACCAATCTTCCTCCCCCTACAGAAGAAACTCCTCCTCCTCCCACTCCGGAAGAAACACAGGACGACTCGTCCACCGACCCGCTTCTGCTTCGGCTCGAGGCCGCCCTTGGCCTCGACCAAAACAGGGCTGCCTCTGATGAACAGGATCCGGATCTGGACCCCCTTCCCCCGTTGGATATCAAGGTTCCCCTCCTACCGGAGGAATGGCGGGACAACGTACCCGCTTATATCCAGAGGGAGTTGAGAGCCCTCGACAGCTGCCTCGACGCAGGTATCATACCTGTGATCGAGTACTGGAGACAAATCGGCGAACTCAAGCTAATCGCCCAAGAAAAGGCCCGCTCCATCCGAGAATCCGCTGATGAGTCCCATCAACGTGAACTTGAATCCCCTCTCCCGGAGGAAGATATGGAGGATTATCTACAGGAAATCCTCACGTACGACCTGTATGGTCAGTAAAGAAGAGACCCCTAGTATGACTGGTTGATCATGTATAAAGTGTGAAAAAGGTGTTAAAAAAGGTTTAAAAAGAAGCATATTTGGAAAAAACACAAAAAATACTTAATTGTAAAAGCCAAAAATATTACGTAAGGATTGTTCTATGTTTATATCTGTTCATCTGTATTCAGGTTGTATTGTGACTATTTTGTAAATATTATATACAGAAAGTTTCTTTTATACGTTTTGGAGATATTATCAGAAAATTACTACAAAAATATGTCTATATTACTGCTGAGTGAACCGATGGATTAATAATGTACAGTTTATATTTTGTTGAATGTATGGGCAATTGTAATTATTATACTATA